>SJYW01022011.1:490623-505673 GCA_006410735.1 Raphicerus campestris | reverse complement strand
GGTCTTCTGGGTTCTCTGAAGCACATGCGTGTGACGACGATACAGAAACGCAGGCAGTGGCTCTTGCACACACACAGAGGTTCTGCAGCTCTCGTCCATTCTCACACATTCCCATTTTAGATTCTGAGCAGCTCTCCCTCCCCAGCCGTTATGGAATAGAAGGGTCTGACAGAATCAACCAAAAGAGATGAGGTTCCTTCCCCACGGGGGCTTGGGAACAGAGGTGTGGTCATTTTCCTTCTCCGCTTTAAAAATTGCGACCTCCCTAGAGAAGGGCCGGTCAGGGGACCGAGACCCGCAGACGGTGCGGGGAACTGGCGACCCTGCAAAGCCCAGTAATGCCTGCGACCAGGCCGGGGAGGCGCGAGGGGAGGCGGAGTTGTCCCCGAGACCAGTGGCGAGGATGCGGCAGCTCGGGCAGTGACTGCTTTGAAGGGGAAAGGGAACGAGGGTTCCATGGTCCCCGAGGTTTCCCGAGGTCGACTCCCCGGAGATCCAGAGCAGCGGCGGGGCTCTGAGGTCGGGCAAGTTCCTGGGAGCGCGGGGAGCGAATGTCTTACCTGGCCGGGCTGGTTGGTGTAGTTGAAGGAGTAGATGTTCTCGGTGGGGAGGCTCACCACTCCACTGTAGATGCGATCGAACTCTGCGCCCCTGGCGGGGTTGCTGGGGTCGCGGCGCAGCGCTGGGGGTGGCGCGGGGCGCCCAGGTGCCACCAACGGCAGAAGCCAGGGCAGCGCGCAGAGCAGCGCTAGCCGCGTGCAACCGCGCATGGTGGGCGCCTCGGCCCGGCCGCTCCCTAGCCCAGAGGCCCAGGGGGAGGGGGCGAGCGCAGAGCCGGTCCTCCCGAAGCCCCCGGCGGCCCCGCACTGTTTTCAGCGCCGCGCTGGCGATGCCTGGCAAGCCCCGCCGACGAGTGCTGGCAACGCGCTGGCGAGAGGCTGATCAAATATTGATGCAGCCTCCTGGGGTCTCCACGGAAGGTCACCAGGCGGAGGTAGTGGGTGCGCAGCAACGGGGGGCGACCGGGGGCTCCTGCCGCCTTCTAAGTCTGTTTCCTCCTCCCTTTCTCATTTCTGAGAATCTCTCTCTTAGCCAACCAGAATTTCAACCGATCTCTTCCCCCTCAACCTCAAAAAGAAAAAAAACAGCATTGGAGACATTAAAAGGAAATACCCACTAGTCGATAAATAGGCACCTTCCTGCAAGCGAAGGAACAGAAAGCAACAGAGCCTGTCCCCAAAGAGTTCGCATTTCCAGTCTTCTACCTGCAGAGAACTCCTCGTCTGAGAGATGGTTATTAACTCTCAAGTCTCCCTTCTCGAACAGAATTCTCACTTCTCCCTTCCCAGTCACCTGCTTTATTTCCTTATCACCTCCTAATCTCAAGGAGCCTCACGTCATCACTTTTCCTCTCCCTCGCCATATGTGAACATATGTAAATAGGTACAGTCACACAAAAACTAAATATGGTAAAGAAAACAATCTTAACACTGCCTTAAGTTGAGACCCAGAGCAGCTGGATTTGTGCAGAGGACACATTCTGCTCCAACTTCGGGTCTACTTTGCCTCTGCAGTGACTCAGATCGGCAGAATCCCCAGGATTCTGTATTGTTTTTCAAGAGAGAAACCACAACCCAAATCTAAAGGAAATACCCTTCAGGCAAAAATTAGGAGAGTCAATTTAAAACAATTGAAGAGGCAGGTCAAGAGTGGGTTGAAACCACCAGGATACTGTAAAGTAATTAGCCTCCAATTAAAAATAAAGTAAAATTAAAAACAACAAAAAAAGAGTAGAATGAGGAGAGGATCTCCCGCAAATCCTTTTAGAGCACCAGATAATCCCAGTTCAGGAGGACTCTGTTTCATTTCAGCTTCAAGTTATTTGTAAACTGGAAGAGAATATAATTGAGATTCCTGAGGGAATATTAAGAAAAAGAAGCCACAAAGAAGAAAAAATATCATGTTCAAAGAGTTAAGACTGCAGATTAAAATCCCAGCATTTGCCATTCAATGGAAAGGGTTTCTCTCTCTTTTTTAAACCTCATTGAATTCATACAATTTATTAAATCAAAAAATGAGTGTAATACATTTGATATACAGTTGGGTGATCAGAAAACAATGCGGATGGAAGATTGATTTTGATGACTTCCTATTAAGACTTTTAAAACATTTTTTTTCATTCTTTATTTTTTTTTTTATTACGTTTGGAATCAACCTAGATGTCCATCAGCAGATGAATGGATAAGAAAGTTGTGGTACATGTAAAAACATTTTTTACTTAAAAAAATGTTTTTGAAAATATATGGCCATGAGGACAAAAGTGCTAATTCAAAGAAGAGTCTGGGAGGTAAAGTTTAAAATAGAACTGAGGTTCCTTTCTTTTTTTTCTTTTTTTGAGAAACATAATTTCAAGCAGAATTTGAGTGATGTGAAACTCCTCTATTTAAAATGTCTATGTCTCTTTTTATAACTTAAAAAAGTTTCATAAACTTAGTGTTTGTAATTCCCTTTGAGATTAACTGGCCTGGCCAGTTCAAGCACTTTCTAGAGGTGAAGGATCATGGATATTTCACCCTGCTTATTTAACTTATATGCAGAGTACATCATGAGAAACACTGGGCTGGGTGAAGCATAGGTTAGAATCAAGATTGCCAGGAAAAATATCAATAACCTCAGATATGCAGATGACACCACCTTATGGCTGAAAGCTAAGAAGAACTAAAGAGCCTCTTGATGAAAGTAAAAGACGAGAGTAAAAAAGTTGGCTTAAAACTCAATATTCAGAAAACAAAGATCATGGCATCCGGCCCCATCACTTCATGGCAAATAGATGGGGAAATAGTGGCAGACTTTATTTTTGGGGGTTCCAAAGTCACTGCAGATGGTGACTGCAGTCATTAGTTAAAAGACACTTGCTCCTTGGAAGGAAAGTTATGACCAACCTAGATAGAATATTAAAAAGCAGAGACATCACTTTGCCAACGAAAGTCCATCTAGTCAAAGCTATGGTTTTTCCAGTGGTCATGTATGGATGTGAGACTTGGACTATAAAGAAACCTGAGCACTGAAGAATTGATGCTTTTGAACTGTGATGTTGGAGAAGACTCTTGAGAGTCCCTTGGACTGCAAGGAGATCAAACCAGTCCATCCTAAAGGAAATCAGACCTGAATAGCCATTGGAAGGACTGATGCTTTGGCCACCTGATGTGAAGAACTGACTCATTGGAAAAGACTGATAATGGGAAAGATTTAAGGTGGGAGAAGAAGGGGATGACAGAGGATAAGATGGCTGGATGGCATCACCAACTCAGTGGACATGAGTTTGAGTGAATTCCGGGAGTTAGTGATGGACAGGGAGGCCTGGTGTGCTGCAGTCCATGGGGTCGCAAAGAGTTGGACACGACTGAGCAACTGAACTGAACTCAACTGAGGATCATGGAGTCTTACTCAAACACTAAGATGAAGAATTGGCCTGTTTACAAGGTGGCCCCTTGTTTAGAGGGCTGTGGGCTGTGCTTAGTTGCTCAGTCATGTCCAACTCTTTGTGACCCCATGGACAGTAACCTGCCAGGCTCCTCTGTCCATGGAATTCTTCAGGCAAAAATAGTGGAGTGGGTTGCCATTTCTTTCTCCAGGGGATTTTCCCAACCCAGGGATCAAAATCAGGTCTCTCGCATTGCAGGAAGATTCTTTACTGTCTGAGCCACCAGGGAAGCCCTCTTTAGAGGGCAAGTGTCTCATTACTAGAAAGATATTTCACATTTTAAATTGAAATGTGCTTCTCTTCACTGGTGTGAGGTCTGCTGTCTGGAGCCATAGGAATAAACCTAATCCTTCTTCCACATGACAGCCTTGTAGGTATTTGTAGGGAGCTATGACTCTTCAAGGCTTTATCCTAATTTTTAGTAATGAATTTAGAAGCAATTTGAACAGACCCTTTATCATACAGAGCCCAAAAGGTCTATTTTAAAGCCTTTATAGATGATATCTATACCAGACAACTTGAGTGTTATATTGCAAATCAGCCTATGCTATGACTGACTCCTAATTCAAGCCCCAATCCAATGAATGACCTTAGGTAATTAACCTCCCCAGTAGCACAAGATTGCTGTAAGGATAAAAGGGAGGAAGAATATGTTTGAAATTATATTCAAAAATATAAAATGTTATACAACCAAATATTACTATATGACAGTTAAAGTTCAATAGCTAAAAAATGAAACATGGTCAATCAGCCAGGTTTAAAAGTATCTACAATGCCGAGGTTTCATTGTAAGAGACTGAACAAATAGACAATGGGCAGACCATATATGAAGAGACCCCTGACCCACAGCCTCTGCAACAGCCAGTCCAGGAAACCCAACCACAAACTCTGTACCAAATGGCCCAAAACAGGTAGGACTTGGTCAGCGACTGCCACCTTCTCCAAATTTAGCCCTGCTTCCAACTCAGGATCAATCAGAGGAAGCCAAATATGTTCTACAAACCGTAAAACGCACCTGACCCTAGCTTCTCCATGCCATCAAGATCCAATCAGAGCGCTGCTGAAGATGTCCTTTTTTCTGTATAAAGCTTTCCCACTTTCCTGTCTGCCTTTTGAGTCTCCGCCAAACACAGGTGGTGGTTCACTATAGCAAGCTCTGAATAAATAACCTCTGTTTGTTTTCTTTGCTGCTGCTGCTAATTCGCTTCAGTCGTGTCCGACTCTGTGCGACCCCATAGACGGCAGCCCCCCAGGCTCCCCTGTCCCTGGGATTCTCCAGGCAAGAACACTGGAGTGGGTTGTTTTCTTTGAGTGATCTTTATTTCCATAGTTTTCCTGAAAGTTCCATAGGGATGTGTGCACTGCCTGTCACCGCCAAGTCCAGATTTCATGGAATGCTGGCCCTTGGGGCCCGTTGTATGTGTTGACCTGGTGCTTCAGCACCGGGTCTGAACTCTGCTCTTTGCTTTGAGTTCTTTGGCTATTGGGTTTCAGTTTGATAGCTCAGTTTTGTTATTGGTTTCCATTTGTTTGACATCTTTGGTGGATTCAGGCCATTCTTTAATTTTTTAATCCTTTTTTTAAAAAATGCTCTCTTTTCTACTTCTGTTTTGTGTTGTGGTAACTAGAAGTGCTATTTGTCATAGAAGAGAATACTAGTTTTAAGCCTTTTGTTTAAGCTAATCTCACAGACCAGTATGGTTCTCCCTGGACTGGCATTGGATTGGCATTCTTTTGGACTAAAGTTGCTTAGTCTAAATAAGACTATCCTTGTAGGGTTTTTATTGTTGTTTTCTTTTTTTTTTAATTCTGAGAGTTTGATCCATAGAGAGCTTTCTTTCTGACTCTGCACTGGCCTCGAGGTGTAGGTTGTTGGGTCTACATTTGGAAGCAGCTACACCACACTGGGGCTCCCCAGGTATCACCAGTGGTAAAGAACCTGCCTGCCAATGCAGGTAGACATAAGAGACACGTGTTTGATCCCCTGGAGGAGGGCAAGGCAAGCCACTCCAGTATTCTTGTCTGGAGAATCCCTTGGACACAGGAGCCTGACAGGCTACAGTCCATGGGGTCGGAAAGAGTCAGACATGACTAAGTGACTGAACACACACATGTACACCATCACACAGGGGCTCCAAGTGCACCAGCATCACTTTCAGCTAACTGTTGCTAGGTCTTATAGCATCAGCTAAGTCTAATTCCTCTCTTCTAGAAAGACTCCTACTTTTTCTATAAGTTTGCTCATTATAGTTCTAATTCTTTTTTTTTAATTACTCAATTAATTAAAAAATTTTCTGGACATGTGGCATGTGAGATCTTAGCTCCTCCACCAGGTTTCGAATCTGTGCCCTGTGCAGTGGAAGCGCAGAGTCTTACTTCCTGGACGTCCACAGAAGTCCTTACAGTTCTAACACTTGCATTTCAAATGGCATAACTGCACCAAGGATGACCTGGGCCTTCAATGGCCACTGTGTGGAACACTGGGTTTAAACAAAATCTTTCATTTGAGAGGCACCTTAAAAAAGAAAATAAACTTCTCAGACTTAATGGAAAGCATCTTTTTTTTAAACTGGTTTGCGAAGCCTTGAAATAAAACTGTTAAAAAATTTCTTCCCTAAAAGATTGTTTGGACAAAGCTAATTAACAAATTTGACAAACTTAAACAAAAATATAGACTCCTTTCCATAGCAAGTCCTCCCCGTCCTTGTCTTCCAGTTGCCTTCCTAGAGCCAGTTCCCCCATCTCTTCTTATCTTTCTACTCTTTTCTCTTCTGCACATGTGGCATGTGAGATCTTAGCTCCCCATCTTGTCCAGTACGCCTACCTTTTCTCAACAACTCTTCTAAAATCCCCAAATGCCAGTTACTTCTAAGAGCTCATCCTTCCCATAAGCTAGGTATACAGACAACAGTAAAATTTAACCTTGTACAGAGGGGGAATTAGAAACTATAGTGAAAAATTCCCCTGAACCTAAGCAATACCAGCAAATATTCAGGGAAGAATTTGGAATTCTTTGGGTGCATATGACCCAGGGTTACCTGACCTATATCAACTTGTATTCATGTTGATCAGAACATTCTGATGCTAAATTCTGGATTGCAAAACTGATTGGACTGATGTGGAGAGGGACCTACAGAATCCCTCTTTCCTTAATAAACCTCAGGGTCAAAAAAAAGGCCCATCAATTCAAGTCAAACTCTCTTAAAATCCATGCCTCAAACATTTCCAATAAAGGTTGATTGGACCATAGGCCATAATTCAATCATCAACAAACAAAAGGATGAAACTAGAAAATATCTTCCCACAACACTATCTTTCTCCATCAAGTCCTGCCATCTTTGTTCAGTCTCTTCTTTGGAGTAAGCATAGCACACAAGTGATAGGTATTTCAGATAACCCACAGATTCTTCCTTAACTACAACCCTTGAGTCTTTGACTCAAAAACATTCCTTCCTGCTCTGTGATACCACCCCTGTATATTTATTATGGAGAGATATAGTTTGCAGGTGGAAGTGTAATATTAAATGCCCACAAGAGGGACTATTTCTGGTTTCAGGGGCTTGCCTATTCATAATCAAGTTGTGTCTGCTCTGTATAAACCTTCCCTTCTCCACTATATTTCATGTGTACTCCAGATGAAGATCTTGACACTACGGGACTCCCTATGGGCTAAAATTTTCATGGGAATTGGCATAAGAAAAACAATTTGAATGAAATCTATTAAAGCCCAGATAAATCCTACCAAACTCTTTACCCAAACTTCCCCAAAAGAATCTGCCTACAATGTAGGAGACCCAGGTTCCATCCCTGGGTCAGGAAGATCCCCTGAAGAAGGAAATGGCAATCCACTCCTGTATTCTTGCTTGGAGAATCCCATGGACAGAGGAGCCTGGTGGGCTACAGTTCACGGGGTCGCAAAGAGTCAGACACGACTAAGTGACTAACACACACACACAGAGCAAAGGAAAGCCTCAAATTTGTGGTCGAGGCCTTATATCCAAAGGCCTGTTCATAACCTGCACTAAGCATTGTAACATTTCCATCCTTCCAGTAAAGAAACCAAATGGACAAAGATATTGATTTGNTAAGTGACTAACACACACACATAGAGCAAAGGAAAGCCTCAAATTTGTGGTCGAGACCTTATATCCAAAGGCCTGTTCATAACCTGCACTAAGCCTTGTAACATCTCCATCCTTCCAGTAAAGAAACCAAATGGACAAAGATATTGATTTGTTCAAGATCTCAGGGATATCAATACAATTGTTATCCTTTCTTCCCCATTCAGTTTGGTTCAGTTCAGTCACTCAGTAGTGTCCGATTCTTTGTGACTCCATGGACTACAGCACGATAGGCTTCCCTGTCCGTCACCAACTCCCGGAAGTCACCAACTCCCAACTCAAACTTATGTCCAGCGAGTCAGTGATGCCATCCAACCATCTCATCCTCTGTCGTCCCCTTCTCCTCCCGCCTTCAATCTTTCCCAGATGCTGCTGCTAAGTCACTTCAGTCTTGTCCGACTCTGTGTGACCCCATAGTCGGCAGCCCACCAAGCTCCCCTATCCCTGGGATTCTCCAGGCAAGAATACTGGAGTGGGCTGCCATTTCCTTCTCCAATGCATGGAAGTGAAAAGTCAAAGGGAAGTCGCTCAGTCATGTCTGACTCTTAGCGACCCCATGGACTGCGGCCTACCAGGCTCCTCCATCCATGGGATTTTCCAGGCACGAGTACTGGAGTGGGGTGCCACTGCCTCCTCCATTTTTCCCAGCATCAGGGTCTTTTCAAATGAGTCAGTTCTTTGCATCAGGTGGCCAAAGTACTGGAGTTTCAGCTTCAGCATCATTCCTTCCAATGAATATTCAGGCCTGATTTCCTTTAGGATTGACTGGTTGGATCTCCTTGCAGTCCACGGGACTTACCTAACTTAAACACTATGCTATCATCAGTTCTTCCCCACATGGCCTGCTCCACTGCAGCAGACTATTGCTCTGCCTTTCTCAGTGTGTATTTTCTACACCAGGACAGTCAATATCTTTTTGCCTTCAACTGACTGGACAACACTCAAATATGAGCAGCTAGGCTCCAGGGGTTCACTGATAACCCCTCTTTTTTTTGTGGTTTGTAATCAGGAAGTAAAAGATTCAAATTGCCCTTGTGATTCAGTTCTGATAAGAATATGTAGATGACCTTCTATTTTGTTCAGAGAAGCCTGTAAAAGAAATTTCATTTACTTGTTCTCAGCCTTAGCGGAATGGGTGCATAAAGTTTTGAAAAAAAATAAATTGCATTATGTCAAAACATAGTCCATTATTTAAGGCATGACCTAAAGGAGGGAAAGACATTCTGTAGTGGTGGGATGAAGACTATCCCAAACCTGTCCTAGACTTGTCATAAAACTTCAATTGAGATGACATTTAAATATTTCAGCAAGTTTTTCTGAGATTGTGACATCTCTTTATGAAATGGCTAAGTCTTCAGTAAGAGCCACTGTCTTTAGGAAGCCCAAGTATTAAAGAAGCCTTCTAGAATCTGAAGAAAGCTCTTCAATAGTCTGTTTCCCTGCTGCTGCTGCTGCTGCTGCGTTGCTTCAGTCGTGTGCAACTCTGTGCTACCCCATAGACAGCAGCCCACCAGGCTCCCCCGTCCCTGGGATTCTCCAGGCAAGAACACTGGAGTGGGTTGCCATTTCCTTCTCCAATGCATGAAACTGAAAAGTGAAACTGAAGTCGCTCAGTCATATCCAACTCTTTGAGACCCCATGGACTGCAGCCCACCAGGCTCCCTTGCCCCTGGGATTTTCCAGGCAAGAATACTGGAGTGGGTTGCCATTGCCTTCTCCAGTCTGTTTCCCTAGACATCCTGAAAAACAATAACAACAGCAAACACTTTTGTCTATTTGTACATGAGTGTTCTAGACAGAACTCGGTGTTTTAAATGAACATCATGAGAACCGTCAGACACCTACCACTTACCATAGCCTTACTCTTACCCCAGTTGCAAGGCTGATACCCCGTGTCCTAGTGCAATGCTGCAATTGCGGAACTTGTTGGTGCTCCTGCTGAATTCATTCTAGGCTCCATGCTTGGCCTTACGGATCTACATGGCGTAAAGACTAAGAATATACAATACTGCTAAGTCAGTCACTTAACTTCTTATGAATTTCTGTTGCCTTCTCCCTCTCACATTACTTCTCCATCTCTCATTAACTGTGCAACACCCTGAATTTTGCCACTCTTCACCCCTGACCAGAAGATGTGGAACCTCCAAATTGGCTTGCTTCAGTAAGGGCCTTTCTGTACCTTGCTAAACTTCATTAGAGAGGATTCTCCCATTGAGAATCCTGATATAATATTTGTTGATGGGTCATACTTCAAAATAGAAACTGGAGATGATCACACTATCACTAATTTCAATCTATCAGCATAGTCCTCTACCTGAGAGAAAGCTAATCCAGATGACAGAATTTATAAACACTTATTATTAGAGATTGTCAACTAGCTGAGGACCAGAAAATAAACACATATACAGATAGCAGGTATGCTTCTGGAGTGGTTGGTACATGACATTTCAGAAACAAAAAGGATTTCTCACTTCTGCTGGAATCCCCATCAAAAGTGGACAACTAGTTAAAGAATTTTTAGGTGTACTTCAACTTCCCAGTGAGATGGCTATTGTAAGTTTGAAGCCCATGGTGCCAGAGATAAAAAGATTAAATGGAAGTTAAAGGAGATGCTCTAGTAGCTTATTTTGCCAAACCAGCAGGCTTAACCAAGGTTATGCTATTAGCTAAACCCCCAAAGGTAAGTCTCCAGACTCAGTCAAAGAAGCCATGATCGAATATCCACATCAAAAACCCTGCCTATAATTTGGAAAAGGAAGAATGGAAGAAGTGTGATGCACCCTTCACTTAGATAACTGTTGGGACTCTCAAGATGGCCATTTGAGTTCAAATGGATATAAGCTGAATTTCTTCATGACACTACTCATTCTCTTATGGTGAGGACAAAATACTTACTANGTGTGATGCACCCTTCACTTAGATAACTGTTGGGACTCTCAAGATGGCCATTTGAGTTCAAATGGATGTAAGCTGAATTTCTTCATGACACTACTCATTCTCTTATGGTGAGGACAAAATACTTACTATTTTAAATCAGCATTGGTGGTAAAACTTTAAAAACACAGCTGAGATTATTTTGGGGACATGTGCAGCTTGTGAACGATATAATCCTGGAAAAACTGTAAAGGTGAGGCATGGCCAGGAACCCTATGAACACCTTCAGATGGATTTTATCCAGCTCCCACTCTCCGTGGGATTTATTTATTTTTAGGATGAGTTACAGCATTTCCTTGCTAAAAATCTTTGCTAAACATTCTTTGCAGCCTCTAAAATGCTGCTTGATTTTGTGTTTCAAACTTGGGGTATACCAACTTTTATGTCAACTGACCAAGGCACACAATTTCATGAACCACTATGAAAGAGCTTAATAAGACATCACACTTTCTCAAAAACTGTACTATCCTTACAACCCACAGACTTCTGGGAAAGATCAAAAAGAGCAATGAAATCCTTAAAGTTAGGAAAACTCTCAGAAATCCTTGAGCTCTCTTGGCCAAAGTTACTCCCACTAGCCCTTTTATTCATATGTCTTAGAGACACATTGGTTATATCCCTGTGAACTGTTAATAGGAAGGCACATCTTTTAGAAATTTCACCCTTGATATTAGATTCTTTTCTGCTGCATGCAGATGTGGCAAAATACTGCAAGGGAGTCATGTGCTATACCCAGTCCTATGGTGAACTTGATAAGGTAGCTTCCCTTGACACTTCATAGATTGACTTTTCATGATCATCAACTAAGAAATTTCATCTATTGGAGGAGAGACTGGAAAAAGTCTCTCTTGAACCTCAACGGAAAGGACCTTATTAGGTACTGTTAACAACTGTTGAATTACCTTTCTAGGCCCAAGATGGAGTCACTCCTGCCAAGGGTGCCACATTAGTAAACCAAAACTTAGATAACTCTTTCATCTCTGTAAATGCTCCAGTTTACCAGAAATGTAGTATATCTAGTCAGTCAATCCCTAAGTGCAAGTCAGCTCTTGGCTTTCTCACCCAAACATGGTCAACTGTGTGGTCCCAGCTAATCATATTTTCTATTTTTCTCTTTTCTATAGCCAATAAAAGCTTCCTTCCTTCTACTCCATTTTGTAGTTCTTCATAAGGAGACTGTCTACTTCATGAAGTGTTATGTATAGTTTGTTTGCATCCCCTAAGTTGTCTTCTGTAATCATTTTTAAACAAAGAGTATATTAGTGAAACATTATAAGTCAATTTTTGACTTAACTTTTCACAGCTAAAGAAACAACTCAGTTGAGTTCAGTTCAGTTGCTCAGTCGTGTCCGACTCTTTGCGACCCCATGAANATGTATATTAACATCATTGAGAATATACTGTATATGTTTCTGTGTTCTAGTTTTCACACTGAACTTTCTATGTATTTCCCTACATTCTTCATAATATAATTTTAATGAGTACATAGTTCATCATATAGATTACTGACATTTTGTGATTCCTCTTTGTTTTTGCGGAGTAAATTGAAGATCTAAGTGGCTAAAGAGTAAAATACATTAGAAACTGTTTTTGAACAACTATTAGATGTTTTCCATATTTTTTATAGCAGCTTTATTGAGATATGTCACATACTGTAAAATTTAGCCCTTTAAAGTGTACAGCTTAAGTTTTTTTTAGTACGTTGATAGGAGTTTTGAAACTATCACAACTAATTCCAGGACATTTTCATCGCTGCCAAAAGAAACCCCATATCCATTAGCAGTCACTCTATTTCCTTTCCCACCAGACCCTCCCAACCACTAATCTATCACATGTCTCTATGGACTTGCTTATCCTGAACATTTCATGTAAATGGAATCATATAATATGTGACCTTTGGTCATATATTGGCTTCTTTCTCTTAGCATAGCCAAGTTGTAGCATGTATCAGTAGTTCATACCTTATTATTGCTAATTGATATTGTATAGTATGGATACACAATATTTTATTTATCCCTTTTTCAGTGGATATTTGGGATGTTTCCACTTTTTGTCTATTAAGAATAATGTTGTTATATATACATACAAGCTTTTATGTGGACATAAGTTTTCAGTTCTTTTGGGTATGTAGCTAGGACTTGAATTGCTGAGTCATGTGATAACTCTGTGTTTAACATTTTTAGGAATTGCCAAACTATTATCCAAAGTGGTTATACCATTTTACATTCCCACTAGCTATATATTGGAATTGCAGTTTCTGCACATTCATGTCAAAACTTGTTATTTACATCTTTTGATTATAACTATCTTGGTGGGTGTGAGGTAGTAAGCATCTCATGGTTTTGATTTGTATTTAATGACTGGTGATCTTAAACATCTTTTGGCATGTTTATTGGCCATTTGTAGTATGTTCTTTCGGAGAAGGTAATGGCACCCCACTCCAGTACTCTTGCCTGGAAAATCCCATGGATGGAGGAGCCTGGTAGGCTGCAGTCCATGGGGTCGCTAAGAGTTGGACACGACTGAGTGACTTCACTTTCGCTTTTCACTTTCATGGATTGGAGAAGGAAATGGCAACCCACTCCAGTATTCTTGCCTGGAGAATCCCAGAGACAGAGGAGCCTAGTGGGCTGCCGTCCATGGGGTCGCACAGAGTCGGACAGACTGAAGTGACTTAGCAGCAGCAGCAGCATGTTTTTTGGAGAATTATCTAGTCAAATCCCTTAGCCATTTTAAAATTGGATATTTTGTTGTTGAGTTTTGAGTTCTTTATGTATTCTGGATTAGTCACTAAAGTTGTGTCCGACTCTTTGCAACCTCAGGAACTGAAACCAGTCAGGCCCCTCTTGTCCATGGGATTTCCCAGGCAAGAATATTGGAGTGGTTTGCCATTCTCTTCTCCAGGGGATCTTCCCAGTCTATAGGTTACTTATTAGATGTATGATTTGCAAGTGTTTTCTCCCATTCTTTTGGTTGTCTTTTCACTTTCTTGTGTCCTTTGGAGCACAAAAGTTGTTGGTTTTGGTGAAGTCCGGTTTATTTTTTCTTTGGGTGCCTGTGTTTTTAGTGTCATTTCTGAGAAACCATTGCTTCGTCCAAGGTTTATGAAGATTTATGCTTATGTTATTTTTCTAGGAATTTTGTACTTTTTGCTCTTACACTTAAGTCTGTGATTCATTTTAAGTTAGTTTTTATGCTTGTTGTGAGGTAGGCAGTCTTACTTCATTCTTTTTCATATAAATATCCAGTTGTCCCAGTACCATTAATTAAAAAGACTGTTCTTTTCCCATTGAGTTGATTCTTGGCACTCTTGTTGAATATAAACTCACCAAAGAGTATAGTTTCGTTTTGGTCTCTTGGTTCTGTTCCATTCCATACCTTTTAAAATGACATATATGGCTCTGACATTTACTGTGTGACCTTCATAGTCAATTAACTCTTTGTCTGTTAGTTTTCTCATCTGTAAAATGAGAAAATACTTAA
This sequence comes from Raphicerus campestris, assembly GCA_006410735.1. Classification (NCBI taxonomy): domain Eukaryota; kingdom Metazoa; phylum Chordata; class Mammalia; order Artiodactyla; family Bovidae; genus Raphicerus; species Raphicerus campestris. Next base: position 491,651 of record SJYW01022011.1, on the reverse strand, counting down.
CGGGATTAGTGTTAGGATTAAAGGCGATGATACAGTTTAGAATACTCCCTAGCTTATGGAAAGTGGTCAGCAGCTAATTCCATCATTATTGCCCCCACCAGTGTCAGCATCATCAGCATCATCACTATCACTATAATAACACTTGATGTTATTCTCTAACTTGTCTGTGATTCATCTCCTTTGCTGGATTGTACACTCTGAAAATAGATACCATGTTTAAAGAGTGAATTGACGGGATATATGTATATATGTGGCTAATTCACTTCTTTGTACAGCTTTGTAAAGCAACTGTACCCCAATTAAAAAAAAAAAGTGAATGTGGTTGCTAACAGTATGGCCCAACTCTTGAGAAATACTTGCATTTAGTTATCTTTATACAGTAGACTAAATGATGTTTTTTTTTTTGACTAAATGATTTTTTAAAAAAGAGTCTTTAAGAAAAATATTCGAGTCTTTGTTGTAGGATCTTTTGGAGTAAGGGGGTCAGCTGAAAAGTTTTGTAATTTTTCAGGTGTGTAAAGAAGGTCTGGGATAGGAGTCATGCATATCTGTTGGTTTTTGAAAATTGTGTATGTGTTCTCCAATCCTAGTGTTCAGGCAGTGTGAGTCTTTTTCTAATTTTGTATAATGTTTAGTCTAGTGCCCTTAGCATTGCTATTTTAAGAGTGGCAAGCAACTGTTGGCAATTTTCAGATTCTAGCTTAGTATCAATAATGATACCCATTTAGTATTACGTGAAAAATGTACTAGAGATGGTATCATAACTCATTCATTCTAAAATTTAGCCACCTTTATTTTTTTTGCAATTTTTAAAAATCTTTTTTTCTTAATTTAAATTTATTTATTTTAATTGGAGGCCAATTACAATATTGTATTGGTTTTGCCATACATCAATATGAATCCACCACGAGTGTACACGTGTTCCCTATCCTGAACCCCCCTCCCACCTCCCTCCCCATACCATCCCTCTGGGTCATCCCAGTGCACCAGCCCCAAGCATCCTGTATCCTGCATCGAACCCGGACTGG
>SJYW01022011.1:463166-485352 GCA_006410735.1 Raphicerus campestris | reverse complement strand
GTCATCCCAGTGCACCAGCCCCAAGCATCCTGTATCCTGCATCGAACCTGGACTGGCGATTCATTTCTTACATGGTATTATACATGTTTCAATGCCATTCTCCCAAATCATCCCACGCTCACCCTCTCCCAGAGTCCAAAGACTGTTCTATACATCTGTGTCTCTTTTGCTCTCTCGCATACAGGGTTATCGTTACCATCTTTCTAAATTCCATATATATGCGTTAGTATACTGTATTGGTGTTTTTCTTTCTGGCTTACTTCTCTCTGTATAATGGGCTCCAGTTTCATCCACCTCATTAGAACTGATTCAAATGTATTTTTTGTAATGGCTGAGTAATACTCCATTGTGTATATGTACCACAGCTTTCTTATCCATTCATCTGCAGATGGACATCTAGGTTGCTTCCATGTCCTGGCTTTTATAAACAGTGCTGCAATGAACATTGAGGTACACATGTCTCTTTCTATTTTAAGGTAAATACACATATTAGTAGTGATTTTGGGTGTTAGATGCTTCAAAACGAACCCCAGCTATCTCTTGCTCTCCTTCTCCTACATTTATTTTTTACTTACTTATTTTTACATTTTAGTTTTTACTTTATTTTACTTTACAAAACTGTATTGGTTTTGCCATACATTCTTCTCCAACATTTATATTGTTCACGTGGAACTGACATTTCCTCTATTCATTGAGAACTTGTGTAATGGGCAACAAAGCATATGACTAGTTCTAAATCTCTGCTTTAGATCATAACTGCTGCATTGCTGGTGTTCTTTATTAGTCACATATGTTTAGTTTGATGACTTTTATCATAGTTATCAGTGTCAGCATTCTAATAATTGTGAAGGGAATGAGCCAAGGCTTTTGGTAGCCTGTTCCTTTCATTATGCTTTAATATGTCTTCTGATATTTTAAAATTTATTTTCCTAGATATAATGTTGATGATGATTAATTATTAGTTTTTCATGTATTAAAAAATTGGTGTGATCACTACTCCTAGATGTCATTTGTCCGAGTGAACCGCTGTGGTCCCCGTGGAGGAGGAAGGAAAACACTGAAAGCGAAGAAGAAAACATCTGTGAAGCAGGAATGGGATGTGAGTCCAGGAAGAGTAACACGCAGTTTTCCCTGGTGGCTCAGTTGGTAAAGAGTCTGCCTGCAATGCGGGAGACCCGGGTTCTATCCCTGGGTTGGGAAGATCCCCTGGAGAAGGAAATGGCAATCCACTCCAATATTCTGGCCTGGAAAATTCCATGGACAGAGGAGTCTAGTGGGCGACAGTCCATGGGGTCACAAGAGTCAGACACGACTGAGTGACTAACACACATAACATTACATGGAAGGAACAGACATGATGGCATGACTCTAGGCTCTCAGGATGGTTCTCTGAGTGGGGTTAGCATGCAATACAGTGGAATGTGTTTCTGGGCAGATACCTTTGGGGAATTTTTAAAGAATACATATGTTGAGGCTATAACTNTGGTGGGTGACAGTCCATGGGGTCACAAGAGTCAGACACGACTGAGTGACTAACACACATAACAGTACATGGAAGGAACAGACATGATGGCATGACTCCAGGCTCTCAGGATGGTTCTCTGAGTGGGGTTAGCATGCAATACAGTGGAATGTGTTTCTGGGCAGATACCTTTGGGGAGTTTTTAAAGAATACATATGTTGAGGCTATAACTTCCACCTCCTTTGCAGAACTGAAATCTTAAAGGAGTGGGGAGTGTGTTTTTAAAAAGTCCCCCTACCTCTACTTTGAGAACTCACTGCTTCAAGACAACTCTTAGCTAAATTATGTCACTGTTTTAAGGCAACTCTAGTTAGCCTGAAGTGTGAAATTTTTTGGAATATATTTTAGATTTGCCCATAGCAACCCGTGATACCATAATCATGAGACTGGTATTTTTGACTGAAAAAAGTGGGTAGTCCTTGCTCTATTATCAAATTGTTTTTTGCTCACTTCCAGAGACTGGTCAGTTTCAGTACAAAGGTTCTCGTAAGATACAAGACAAGCCTCAGGTACCTGAGTGATGATCCCTGACTGCTACCCTGAGTACCATGTGGTATTATCAAGGGGGTTTTCTCTTTTGGAGCCTGGTTCTTTGATTTAGACATGAAACTTTAGGTGTCTTTACTTTTTGTTGTGGAAAGTGACTCGTCAGGGACTAGTATGCATCTTAGGGATTCTTTTGGAATTAGAATATTCTGGGTTGTAGCCAGTCACTCTAGCCACATCTGCTAGGAAAACTGACAGCCGTAGAATGTGCGAGAGATGGATTTCTCTTTGTTTAGATTGCTTTTTTGTCATCTGGTTGTAAAATAGTAGAAGGATGTGACTCTAAGGTAATGAAAATGATTAAAAAGGAAAAAATAGCATAGATAATGTAAAGCTGTCCCCTTCAGAGTGGGTATTTTGGGAAGTTCCATATGTAATTTGATATGCTGCTGTTGCTCAAAGTATAATTAAAAGCCATCATTTGCAATTGCATTCAGAACTTTCCTCATTTACTTTGTATTATCTCCAGTGCTGAAAGAAACTTTGTTTTTTGAAGGTAGACTGAACTTGAAAGTAGTTATGGGTCTTTTGGTGTGAATGGTAAGCGAGAGAGGAGAGATGAACTGAATAAAACTGTTGTGGTGAAAATATTGAGAGATTTTCTGAAATAGCTTGTAAATTCGATTTAAAGGCAATTTCAGAAGAAAATTCTGTTGATCCTTGAACAACATGGGATTAAGGGCACTGACCCTGTGCACAGTTGAAAATCCACATCTAATGTTTCAGTTGACCCTCCAGGTCTGTGGTTCTGCATCCATGGATACAACCAAATGCGGATCTTGTATGTATTTATTGAAAAAAAAAATCCATATTTATAAGTGGACCTGTATAGTTGAAACTCATGTTGTTCACATATATACAATGGAATATTATTCAGCCATAAGAAAGGAATGAATTTGAGTCACTTCTAGTGAGGTGGATGAACCTAGAGCCTGTTACACAGAGTGAAGTAAGAAAGAAAAACAAATATTGTATATTAACACATATATATAAAATCTAGGAAAATGGTACTGATGAACCTACTTGTAGGGCAGCAGTAGAGATGCAGACATAGAGAATGGATTTGTGGACACAATGGGAGAAGGAGAGGGTGGGATGAACTGAGAGAGTAGCATTGCAATATACACATTACCACATGTAAAATAGACAGCCAGTGGGAATTTGCTGTATGACAAAAGGAGCTAAAGCTGGTGCTCTGTGACAACCCAGAGAGGTAGGAGTGGGTGGGAGGTAGGTGGGAGGTTCAAGAGGAAGGGGACATATATATTCCTGTGGCTGATTCATGGTGATAAATGGCAAAACCAACAAAACATTGTAAAGCAATTATACTCCNACATTACCACATGTAAAATAGACAGCCAGTGGGAATTTGCTGTATGACAAAAGGAGCTAAAGCTGGTGTTCTGTGACAACCCAGAGAGGTAGGAACGGGTGGGAGGTAGGTGGGAGGTTCAAGAGGGAGGGGACATATATATTCCTGTGGCTGATTCATGGTGATAAATGGCAAAACCAACAAAACATTGTAAAGCAATTATACTCCAATTAAAAATAAATTAAAAAAAAACCCACAATGTTCAATAGTCAAATGTAGTTTTAAGCAATATTAGTATTAATGAAATTATATTTTCTACCATAAAAATATTTCTAAGCATACCACTCAGTTCAGTTCAGTTCAGTCACTCAGTTGTGTCCAGCTCTTTGTGACCCCATGAATCGCAGCACTCCAGGCCTCCCTGTCCATCACCAATTCCTGGAGTTCACTCAAACTCATGTCCATCAAGTCGGTGATACCATCCAACCATCCATCCTCTGTCGCCCCCTTCTCTTTCTGCCCCCAATCCCTCCCAGCATCAGAGTCTTTTCCAGNGTCGTCCCCTTCTCTTTCTGCCCCCAATCCCTCCCAGCATCAGAGTCTTTTCCAGTGAGTCAGCTCTTCACACGAGGTGGCCAAAGTATTGTAGTTTCAGCTTTAACATCAAGTCCTTCCAATGAACATTCAGGACTAACTCCCTTTAGGATGGACTGGTTGGATCTCCTTGCCATTCCAAGGGACTCTCAAGAGTCTTCTCCAGCACCACAGTTCAAAAGCATCAGTTCTTTGATGCTCAACTTTCTTTATAGTCCAACTCTCACATCCATACATGACCACTGGAAAAAGCATAGCCTTGACTAGACGGACTTTTGTTGGCAAAATAATATCTCTGCTTTTTAATATGCTGTCTAGGTTGATCATAACTTTCTTTCCAAGGAGTAAATGTCTTTTAATCTCATGGCTGCAATCACCATCTGCAGTGATTTTGGAGCCCCCCAAAAATAAAGTCTGACACTGTTTCCCCATCTATTTCCTATGAAGTGATGGGACCAGATGCCATGATCTTAGCTTTCTGAATGTTGAGCTTTAAGCCAACTTTTTCACTCTCCTATTTCACTTTCATCAAGACGCTTTCACTATATACCTGCATTTTTATTACAGTTATTAAAAATAATTCTCATGATCTTGTCATCGTACTTTGTATTTTGCTAAATCAGTATGAAAGGATAATGGCTTTAGGATATAAAAGACTTGAGCTAAATATTACCTGTGGCCCAAAAGTAAGGTCTTAGAGTATATCAGAAGTTTTTCACTAGATTCAGTTCTCTATATTTCTCTTGGAATTAAAACTCGACGTTGCTTTGTTTCCTGCCTTACCAAACACAGTGACTGAAGTCATTCTGGAAAGGGCCAAATGGCGGGGCTGCTGCTCGGAGCTGGGCAGGCTGTGCACTGCACAGTGCCAAGGGGCACTGTTTGCATGGCTAGGATTATTGACAGCCTCCTGGAATTGTGCATTGTGGAAGCCCTGCCATGTTGTTTTTGTTGCCTTTTTACTTGAATGACTGTTCTCACATTTTATGAAGTTATGTTGTGGTTGAGTTGCTAAACTGTGTCTGACTCTTTGCCACCCCATGGACTGCAGCATGCCAGGCCTCTCTGACCTTTCATAACTTAAGAAGTACCACAGTACCCTCAAAATTCATCTCTTGTTATGATAGGATCTATGCTTAAAGGGTTGGCATGTACACAAATTGAACCTCTCTTGATCACACTTTAATCTTTTAGGAGTCTTTAATGTTGCCTCGTTCAATGGAATATAGTTTGTAAACTATAGCTTTAGTTAAACTAACCCATTTTGAATTACATGCTACCCTGTTTTATTTTTTGTTTTAATGTGATGTATTCCGGCTTGTTGAATTTAGTGCTGAATTTCTATGAAACCCTTAATAGTCTGTTATTTTCTTTAAGACAACTAAAAGTAATCCATGTTAATCTTTAAATTGAGAATTTAATTCTCAAAGACTCTGTGGTTTCAGGACTTTGAATCCATTTTCAGCCATTAAAATCCAGCATGTAGTACTAATTTGTAAGACACCTTTTGCTTTTTAAGGAAAGTTCATCTTTTTTTTCGCAGAACACTGTGACTGATCTGACGGTTCATCGGGCAACTCCTGAAGATCTGGTAAGTTTACTATGGAAAGTTAAGTCATTTGTTCAATGATACTTGATACTTGATACTTACTTGATACGTGGTTTTTAACCTACAGAATAGAAAGCATCTTACAAGTTGTTCAGTTCTTTTTAATCTTCAGTCACTCAGTCGTGTCCTACTCTNGGTAAGTTTACTATGGAAAGTTAAGTCATTTGTTCAATGATACTTGATACTTGATACTTACTTGATACGTGGTTTTTAACCTACAGAATAGAAAGCATCTTACAAGTTGTTCAGTTCTTTTTAATCTTCAGTCACTCAGTCGTGTCCTACTCTGCAACCCCATGAATTGTAGCACGCCAGGCCTCCTTGTCTATCACCAACTCCCGGAGTTCACTCAAACTCATGTCCATCGAGTCAGTGATGCCATCCAACCATCTCATCCTCTGNGCATTATTCACCATTACTTCCACATTCAAACATACATAATAATTTATTTTTGAATGTGCCATGTATATTTCCACATTTGAGCCCCAGGTCATGCTATTCTATTTATTTGGAATGGTTTCCCTACTTTCTTCTCCTTTTGTTCAAATTTTACTTTGCTTCTTTATCCTAGTTCAGGTTTTACTTTAAAAAAGTTTCTACTATAGATTTGTTATTTTTTAAGCACCATTCAAATGTAATTCACATAACATAAAGTCTACTCTTTAAAAGTACAGGATTCATTGCTTTTTAGCATATTCACAGAGTGATGCAACCATCATCACTTTCTAATTCTGTAATATTTTCGTCACTCCCTCCCCAAAGTAACCCTTCACCCATTAACAGTCACTTTCTGAGCCATGTCCCTCCAATCCCTGGCAACAGTTAATCTGTTTGTCTATGGATTTGCCTATTCTGGTTATTCATATACATGCAATATTAGTATGTTTCCCTTTATATCTGGCTTCTTTCTTTTAGTGTAATGTTTTCGAGTTTCATCTATATTATAGCATGTATCAGTACTTCGTTCCTTTTTATTGCCAAATACTATTTCATTTATGGCATACCATGTTTTATTTATCATCAGTTGTTGGACATTTGCGTTGTTTTCCCTTTTTTTTGACTGTTATAAATAATGCTGCTGTGAATATGCATGTACTAGTTTTTGTGTGAACATGTACTTTTAGTCTCTTGAGTATATACCTGGAAGTGGAATTCTGGGTCATATAATATTTCTATATTTATCTTTCTGAGGAAGTGCCAAACTATTTTCCAAAGTGGCTGTCCTGTTTACATTCTCATTAGCATGCATGAAGTTTCCATTTGTGCCACATCCCTTGCTGATATTTGTCATTATCGTCTTTGTGGTGTTAGTTCACCTAGAGGGTATAAAGTGGAATCTCATTGTGGTTTCAGTTTGAATTTCCCTAATGACTAATGATGCTGCTGCTGCTGCTAAGTCGTTTCAGTCGTGTCTGACTCTATGTGACCCCATAGATGGCAACCCACCAGGCTCCTCCGTCCCTGGTATTCTCCAGGCAAGAACACTGGAGTGGGTTGCCATTTCCTTTCCAATGCAGGCAAGTGAAAAGTGAAAGTGAAGTTGCTCAGTCGTGTCCGACTTTTCGCGACCCCCCCATGGACTGCAGCCTACCAGGCTCCTCTGCCCATGGGGTTTTCCAGGCAAGAGTACTGGAGTGGGTTGCCACTGTCTTCTCCAATGATGTTGAGTATCCTTTATATATACTTATTGACTATTTGTAGTATCTTCTGTGGAGAAATGTCTGTTCAAATCCCTTAGCTATTTAAAAATTGCCAGAGGAAATATGTGACAACTATGAACTGAGTTTAGTGAAGAGAGGGACACAAAATATAAAATAAAAGTAAAATTGGATTATTTGTGTTTTTATTGAGTAATAGTTCTTTATATAGTTTTGATATTTCTTATCAGATATATGATTTGCAAATGTTTTCTTCCGTTCTGTTGGTTGTGGTTTTACTTTCTTGATGGTATCCTTTGAAACATAAAAGTTATAAATTTTATGAAGTCCAGTTTATCTGTTTTTTTAGTCACTTGTATCTTTAGTGTCATATCTAAGAAATCGTTGTCTAACCATGGTTCACAGATATTTACTTCTGTGTTTTCGTTTAGGAGTTTAAAAGTTTTAGCTCTTATGTTTCATCCATTTTGAGTTAATTTTTGTATAAGGAGTCCATCTTTTGCAAATGGATATCCAGTTGTCTAAGCACCATTTATTACAAAGACTGTTCTTTTCGCACTGAATTGTCTTGGCACCCTTGTTGAAAGTTATATTCCATAGATCTCTGTGTATCCTTATGCTAGTGCCATGCTCTCTTTGAGTTTTGTAGCAAGTTTAAAGTCTTACTCTTTGAAGCTGCCCAACAGTTACTTTCACCTCTGAACTGCTGTACTTACTAGCTACATAAGACATTGAATATATGCCATCTAATGCATGGCATTTATCTTTATATGTATATGTCCAATCNCCATACTCTCTTTGAATTTTGTAGCAAGTTTAAAGTCTTACTCTTTGAAGCTGCCCAACAGTTACTTTCACCTCTGAACTGCTGTACTTACTAGCTACATAAGACATTGAGTATATGCCATCTAATGCATGGCATTTATCTTTATATGTATATGTCCAATCTCTCTGGGCATATAATTAATGTTTTTGATGGATAAAGGCCATATCTTATATGTCTTTGTGGGCCTCGGAATCTTAATTAAAGGTTTGTTGAGGATAATAATGATTCCCAACTGACTTAAAATTCTGTATTATGAAAAATTTCAAACTCACGTGAAAGTAGAACCAAAAGTAAAAAGAGCTACCATATACTGTTCCCCTAGATATAATAGTTGTGAAAATTTTGCTATACTTGTTTCATTTATCATACCCTTTACTTCTTCACTGAAGCATTTTAAAGCAAAGCCCAGAGGACGTGTTATTTTGTCTACTAGTTTGTTTTATTATTTTCTTTTGTGGCCACACCCTGTGGCTTGTGGGACCTAATTTCCTGACCAGGGAGTGAACCTGGGCCACAACAGTGAAAGCCTGGAATCCAACCCATTAGGCCACCAGGGAACTCTCTGGGTCTACTAGTTTTAGATACTTCTTTATTAAAAAATAATTTTTGAAAATTTATGAGTTGGTAAAAATTTTGATCATATTAGTTCTTTGCTCCTGAAACATTCTTTCATATATTTTTCTTCTATATAGATTCGTCGACATGAAATACACAAATCAAAGAATAGAGCATTGGTCCACTGGGAGCTCCAAGAAAAAGCTTTGAAGAGGAAATTGAAGAAGCAGAAACCGGAAATTTCTAATCTTGAGAAAAGGAGGTTGTCTATCATGAAGGAGGTAATGATAAACTGCATTATCCATAGAATTTTGTGAAGAAGAGACAAGTAGGTGTCTCTCTTTCCCCTCATATCTATTGACATTGGAGAGACTTTAGTCATTATCATGTCCTTAGACAGTGGTCTCCCTGGAGAAGGGTATGGCAACCCACTCCAGTATTCTTGCCTGGAAAATCCCATGGACAGAGGATCCTGGCAGGTTGCAGTCCATGGGGTCACAAAGAGTTGGGCATGATTTAATGACTGAGCATGCACACAGGCACACAGTGATGTACAGGTGGTCTTTAGATAAAGAAGCCGAGTGAGGATTACAGTCTAGTTTCATAGTTTAAATTCCTACTGGTGCACTGGGATGACCCAGAGTGATGGTATGGGGAAGGAGGAGGGAGGGGGGTTCAGGATAGGGAACACGTGGCAGATTCATGTTGATGTATGGCAAAACCAATACAATATTGTAAAGTAATTAACCTCCAATTAAAATAAATAAATTTATCTTTAAAAAAAAATCCTGCTCTACAGCTTACTAGCTGTATATTTGAAAGAATGTTTCAGGAACAAAGAACTTATAGTCACAGTCAAAATTTTCTTACTAGCTCACATGGTCACTAGCCATGTGACCTTAAATTACTGACTTCTCAGCCTGAATTTCCTTATTGTAAACTGGAATAACACTACTTGCCTGATTGTATTATTATGAGATTTCAGTGATAAAATACTAATAAAATGATTAGTATGGTCCTTGGCACATAATTAGTGCTATATATATATTTAGGCTGCTATAATTGTTTTTCTTGGTTCAACAGCCATGCTGTTAAATTATTTTGCCAAAAAAAAAATTTTGTGTTTATCAGTTGCTTTCATTTGGTTTAATCTTTTGCTGGATGTAGGGTGTTTGATAAGTAACCAGAGTGTGTATGAATAAGCAATATGGAAAATAAGAAACTACAGAAGAAAAACCTTTTTATTTGGGGTGAAATCACTGTAAAAGAAATACCCTTTTTCTTCTTGTTCAGTGCTGATGCTTATGACACTTGTCTGTCTGAGTGACCTGCTGTAGTTTCAAGTCACATTCTATGTTTTGAGGAATTTGTTAGGCTTCCTAGTGAAATATGAATGTCTTGACTTTCTATAACATGAGAAGACTTATATCTCGCAAATAAATGTTTGCACAAGTTTGTAAAAAGAACAATGGATTGAGAGAGAATGATTCTTTAGAGGTATGTATCTTTTGGTGATGTTAGACAAGTCACGTGCTTTTAAATATTATGTGGTAATTCTCTGTGAAAGAGCTAAGAACACACATCTGGCCAGGGAAAAGAGTGAGTTTGAGTCACCCAAAAGTCACTTTGAGGTGACTCTGGGCTTTTGTTTCCCCTCCTTAGTGGTCCCTGCTCATGTCCCGAATCTCTTATACCTGGTAGTTGTGGTAGAATTAGGGATTGAAGAGGAGTGGTCAGAGAGATGAGTGAAGTTTCTTTGCCTTCTCTCTGTAATGCTGCTTCCTCATATTCTCATGTAATGTCTCTCAACCCTGGTTCTAATTTCCATTTTTAAAAATTCCCATTCAAAAAACAGTATCTGGATTCAGACGTACTTATATTCGGATATTCTGGTTCAGTGGCTCTAGGATGTGGCCCTTCTTGGGTATTTTTTAGACTTTGGTTATGTAATTTTAATATTTCGCTAGGGCTGAGAACCTCTGCTATTAGTGGGATTTAGACATTTTCATTTAACAACATATTTTGGAGGTTTTGCTGTGTTAGTATTTAGAAATCTACCTTTTCTTTTTATTGGCGAGTTTGTATATGGATGTACCACAATGTATTTATCTAGTGCTTTATTGGTGGACATTTGGGATGTGTGTTAGAGTATGGTACAGCATCTGGGGAAAAAAATGGCCCCAGAATATAGTGGTTTAAAAAAATAGAAATTGGCTCCTCTGGTATGGAACAACTCAGAGGTGCATGGGAGTTGGTAGAGAGCTCTCCAATGCTTTATTGCAGGGCCTCCATGTCTGACTGCTTCCTTGAGCTGTTTCCCAGGCAGCAGGAAGAGGTTAAGGGAGTACATGCTGCTCCTTCTGTGCATCACCCAGAAGCTCTGGCTTCTCTCCATTTTCCAAAACTTCATAAAGTAACCATCCTCACCTATGAGGGTGGTTGGGAAATTAGCTGTGTACCTGGCTAACTTGAGAGTTTCCTGTTAAGGAGAAAATGGAAAGGAAGGATATTGATGGATAAGTCTGTCACCCACAGAATATTTCCTGCCTTGTCATGGAAATAATGTAATGAATATCCTTGAATATGTTTCTGAGTACATGTATAAATATATTTGGGGTTTCCCAGGTGGCTCTAGTGGGAAAGAACTTGCCTGCCAATGTAGGAGACATAGGAGATGTGGGTTTGCTCCCTGGGTCAAGAAGATCCCTGGAGGAGGGCATGGCAACCCACTCCAGTATTCTTGCCTGGAGAATCCCATGGCCAGAGGAGCCTCACAGGCTACCATGAGACCATGGAGTCTCATAGAGTCGGACATGACTGAAGCGACTTAGCCTCACATGCATGCATAAATAGATTTGTAGGATAAATTCTTGAAAATGAAATTGCTGAGTCAAAGGATACGTACATCTATTATTTCAGTGTTGCTGTATTATGTCTAATAAGGGATGTCAGGGGATCAACTGAAGAGGCTTCCTTGGGCATATCCACCTGGGCGTCATCATGATGTGTTAGAGCTACCAGCACCCATCCCCAAGAAGCTGGGCTCCTAGATCAACCTAAATTAAGAGAAAAGCTCTTTGACCAGCGTAATCTTAGATTTCATTTGTGGTATGATGCACCCATGCTGTGGGCATCAAGCAAGCAAGGGTCCAAACCCAAATCAGAGACAGCAAGGCTTTGATAAGGATTTTAATCATCTCAACAATATAGTAACTAACTTATAGTCTCCTTAAATTTTCCCAGTGCCGTCTGGTTTTTATTACCAGGGAACAAAACTGTTAGCATGAGAAGTTTCAAATACTGTTTTTTAAGGGACTTTTATCTTTTGAAAATCCAAGATATGTTCTATTAATACCACTGATAAGTTTGGCTTTGTGCTCTGCAAACCCATCTGGGGAAGTAATATATACAGATGGGCCTGCAGAGATTGATTTTCCTATCATAAGGGTGAGTTTTATCATAGAGAAGTGGTAAAGAAATCCAGAAAGAGGAAGAGAAAACCATTGCACTGACCTCTGGCCACTGAAGCTATCTGCCACCAGGAGCCTGTGCAGGGACCAGCAGGGAGAGGGTTTCAGGACAGTGGATTTACTGGAGATCTCACTATAATTAACCTCAGGTCTTAAAACAACTTTTTAAATTGAAATATAGTTGATTTATAATGCTGTGTTGGTTTCATGTGTACAGCAACGTGATTGTTATGGATGTATATGAACATTGGGGTGCATGTGTCTTTTTGAATTAAGAGTTTTCATCTACTCTGGATCTGTGCCCAGGAGTGGGATTGTTAGATGATATGGTAGCTCTGTTTCTAGTTTTTTAAGATTTTAGTCCCCAACTTTTTGGCATCAGGGACCAGTTTCATGGAAGACCATTTTTTCACAGACCAGGGGCGGGGGGATGGTTTTGGGATGATTCAAGAACATTATATTCATTGTGCACTTCATTTCTGTTGTTATTGCATCAGCTCCACCTCAGATCACCAGGCATTAGATCCCGGAGGCTGGGGACCCCTGTTTTAAGGAACCTCCATACTGTTCTCCATAGTGGCTGCACCAGTTTACATTCCCACCAACAGTGTAGGAGGGTTCCCTTTTTTTCCACACCCTCTCCAGCATTTATTATTTGTAGACTTTTTGATGGTAGCTATTCTGACTGGTGTGAGGTGGTCCCTTGTTGTAGTTTTATTTGCGTTTCTCTAATAATTAGCAATGTTGAGAATATCAGGTCTTGGTATGGTAACGTTATTCCTCAACAATCTGCTTCTGACAATTTATATTTCTTTAATTTGATAGGATGTCAGTGCCTTTTTAAAAAATTAAAACAGTAAACTTTTAAAATTGCCATTAAGAAATATATCTTGTATAATTTTTCTAGTGTAAGTGGTAGATTGTAATGCTCCATGTATTTTCTTTCTTAAACTCTTATTGCATATACTGCAAGATGGCTAACCAGGGATGGAAATTTAAGTTGTAACCATGTTCTCAGATATCGCAAGAATTGTAGACAGATTTGCAGTGTCCGCAACCTTATAACACCATGTGTGTTTGGGAAGTGGTTGTACTTCATTTACATATCAGGAAACTAAGTTTAAAGAGGTTGGATTTTGCTTGGTATCTCTTGACTGGGCCTAGGATGCCAGTCTTCTGACTCCAAATGTGCTCTTTGCCTTATGCCATTCCAAAGCTTACTCTTTGTGGGAGGACAGATTCAGGACTTTATTCTCACCACCTTGAGCCAGCCAACCTGCTTGACTTTAGCAGGGGAAATAGGGGAAAAAGAATGTGACTTGTTATTTTTCTTCATGTCAGAAAACAATAACCAAGGTCATATTATATACTTGTTTTCATGGTCTAGAGAAATTCTGATAAGAGCATTTTTNGAAAGAGCTAAGAACACACATCTGGCCAGGGAAAAGAGTGAGTTTGAGTCACCCAAAAGTCACTTTGAGGTGACACTGGGCTTTTGTTTCCCCTCCTTAGTGGTCCCTGCTCATGTCCCGAATCTCTTATACCTGGTAGTTGTGGTAGAATTAGGGATTGAAGAGGAGTGGTCAGAGAGATGAGTGAAGTTTCTTTGCCTTCTCTCTGTAATGCTGCTTCCTCATATTCTCATGTAATGTCTCTCAACCCTGGTTCTAATTTCCATTTTTAAAAATTCCCATTCAAAAAACAGTATCTGGATTCAGACGTACTTATATTCGGATATTCTGGTTCAGTGGCTCTAGGATGTGGCCCTTCTTGGGTATTTTTTAGACTTTGGTTATGTAATTTTAATATTTCGCTAGGGCTGAGAACCTCTGCTATTAGTGGGATTTAGACATTTTCATTTAACAACATATTTTGGAGGTTTTGCTGTGTTAGTATTTAGAAATCTACCTTTTCTTTTTATTGGCGAGTTTGTATATGGATGTACCACAATGTATTTATCTAGTGCTTTATTGGTGGACATTTGGGATGTGTGTTAGAGTATGGTACAGCATCTGGGGAAAAAAATGGCCCCAGAATATAGTGGTTTAAAAAAATAGAAATCGGCTCCTCTGGTATGGAACAACTCAGAGGTGCATGGGAGTTGGTAGAGAGCTCTCCAATGCTTTATTGCAGGGCCTCCATGTCTGACTGCTTCCTTGAGCTGTTTCCCAGGCAGCAGGAAGAGGTTAAGGGAGTACATGCTGCTCCTTCTGTGCATCACCCAGAAGCTCTGGCTTCTCTCCATTTTCCAAAACTTCATAAAGTAACCATCCTCACCTATGAGGGTGGTTGGGAAATTAGCTGTGTACCTGGCTAACTTGAGAGTTTCCTGTTAAGGAGAAAATGGAAAGGAAGGATATTGATGGATAAATCTGTCACCCATAGAATATTTCCTGCCTTGTCATGGAAATAATGTAATGAATATCCTTGAATATGTTTCTGAGTACATGTATAAATATATTTGGGGTTTCCCAGGTGGCTCTAGTGGGAAAGAACTTGCCTGCCAATGTAGGAGACATAGGAGATGTGGGTTTGCTCCCTGGGTCAAGAAGATCCCTGGAGGAGGGCATGGCAACCCACTCCAGTATTCTTGCCTGGAGAATCCCATGGCCAGAGGAGCCTCACAGGCTACCATGAGACCATGGAGTCTCATAGAGTCGGACATGACTGAAGCGACTTAGCCTCACATGCATGCATAAATAGATTTGTAGGATAAATTCTTGAAAATGAAATTGCTGAGTCAAAGGATACGTACATCTATTATTTCAGTGTTGCTGTATTATGTCTAATAAGGGATGTCAGGGGATCAACTGAAGAGGCTTCCTTGGGCATATCCACCTGGGCGTCATCATGATGTGTTAGAGCTACCAGCACCCATCCCCAAGAAGCTGGGCTCCTAGATCAACCTAAATTAAGAGAAAAGCTCTTTGACCAGCGTAATCTTAGATTTCATTTGTGGTATGATGCACCCATGCTGTGGGCATCAAGCAAGCAAGGGTCCAAACCCAAATCAGAGACAGCAAGGCTTTGATAAGGATTTTAATCATCTCAACAATATAGTAACTAACTTATAGTCTCCTTAAATTTTCCCAGTGCTGTCTGGTTTTTATTACCAGGGAACAAAACTGTTAGCATGAGAAGTTTCAAATACTGTTTTTTAAGGGACTTTTATCTTTTGAAAATCCAAGATATGTTCTATTAATACCACTGATAAGTTTGGCTTTGTGCTCTGCAAACCCATCTGGGGAAGTAATATATACAGATGGGCCTGCAGAGATTGATTTTCCTATCATAAGGGTGAGTTTTATCATAGAGAAGTGGTAAAGAAATCCAGAAAGAGGAAGAGAAAACCATTGCACTGACCTCTGGCCACTGAAGCTATCTGCCACCAGGAGCCTGTGCAGGGACCAGCAGGGAGAGGGTTTCAGGACAGTGGATTTACTGGAGATCTCACTATAATTAACCTCAGGTCTTAAAACAACTTTTTAAATTGAAATATAGTTGATTTATAATGCTGTGTTGGTTTCATGTGTACAGCAACGTGATTGTTATGGATGTATATGAACATTGGGGTGCATGTGTCTTTTTGAATTAAGAGTTTTCATCTACTCTGGATCTGTGCCCAGGAGTGGGATTGTTAGATGATATGGTAGCTCTGTTTCTAGTTTTTTAAGATTTTAGTCCCCAACTTTTTGGCATCAGGGACCAGTTTCATGGAAGACCATTTTTTCACAGACCAGGGGCGGGGGGATGGTTTTGGGATGATTCAAGAACATTATATTCATTGTGCACTTCATTTCTGTTGTTATTGCATCAGCTCCACCTCAGATCACCAGGCATTAGATCCCGGAGGCTGGGGACCCCTGTTTTAAGGAACCTCCATACTGTTCTCCATAGTGGCTGCACCAGTTTACATTCCCACCAACAGTGTAGGAGGGTTCCCTTTTTTTCCACACCCTCTCCAGCATTTATTATTTGTAGACTTTTTGATGGTAGCTATTCTGACTGGTGTGAGGTGGTCCCTTGTTGTAGTTTTATTTGCGTTTCTCTAATAATTAGCAATGTTGAGAATATCAGGTCTTGGTATGGTAACGTTATTCCTCAACAATCTGCTTCTGACAATTTATATTTCTTTAATTTGATAGGATGTCAGTGCCTTTTTAAAAAATTAAAACAGTAAACTTTTAAAACTGCCATTAAGAAATATACCTTGTATAATTTTTCTAGTGTAAGTGGTAGATTGTAATGCTCCATGTATTTTCTTTCTTAAACTCTTATTGCATATACTGCAAGATGGCTAACCAGGGATGGAAATTTAAGTTGTAACCATGTTCTCAGATATCGCAAGAATTGTAGACAGATTTGCAGTGTCCGCAACCTTATAACACCATGTGTGTTTGGGAAGTGGTTGTACTTCATTTACATATCAGGAAACTAAGTTTAAAGAGGTTGGATTTTGCTTGGTATCTCTTGACTGGGCCTAGTATGCCAGTCTTCTGACTCCAAATGTTCTCTTTGCCTTATGCCATTCCAAAGCTTACTCTTTGTGGGAGGACAGATTCAGGACTTTATTCTCACCACCTTGAGCCAGCCAACCTGCTTGACTTTAGCAGGGGAAATAGGGGAAAAAGAATGTGACTTGTTATTTTTCTTCATGTCAGAAAACAATAACCAAGGTCATATTATATACTTGTTTTCATGGTCTAGAGAAATTCTGATAAGAGCATTTTTCCCAGATGTTTTGATTTGAATCAGTGTTGGGAACTGGTCAGTTTCCAATTTTGAAACTCCTTTCAACCCAAGAATGCCATCTGGTGGCGGTGGGTAGAGTTCACTTCTTTTACTCTGTGCATCCTTGCTTATAAGTAGGAAAGTTCCTGAGTTGAAAGTACATGATCAGAGACTCTGCTGTAATGATATTTTTTGAGTTCTCTCTTTTCCAGGATAAAAACTGGAGGAGAATGGATACATGAATACGTGTGACTGAGTCCCTTTGCTGTCTACCTGAAACAACATTGTTAATCAGCTATACTCTAGTACCAAAAAAAAAAAAAAATGGTGTGTCTCAAAAAAAAGCAAACCAGCTTGTTTATAAATGCAGAAGCGTTGCTCTTTTGTTTATTGCCCCCCAACTCACGTCTAACATAAGTTGTGGGTCATGACCCATTAGTGGATTATGAAATCACTTTAATGGTTGAAGCACCAAAGAGTCACACATCTGAGTTTATGGCTCAAAGATGCATATGTTTACTGAGTTTTTCAACTGTGGATCACAACCTGTTTGTGGATAATAAAATGGAGTTAGTGGGTTGCAGCCATCATTTGAAAGATAGAAAATAAAAAAGAGTGGTTCTCATAGAGTAAGGTTAAGCAAAACTTTTATTTACCTTTACATTTGTGTATGGACTGGGTCATACTTTAATAATGTATTTCTTTGGGTTGAAGCCAAGCATTTAAAATTCACTCATTTCCTTTTCCAGTTATTATAGTGTCTCAGTGGTAAAGAATCTGCCTGCCAATGCAGGAGACTTGGGTTCGATCCCTGGGTGGGGAATATCCTCTGGAATAGGAAATGGCAACTCACTCTAATATTCTTGTCTGGGAAATCCCATAGACAGAGGAGCCTGGTGGGCTGCAGTCCATGGGTTCGCAGAGTCAGACTGGACTGAGCAATTTCACTTAGTGACTAAACAACAACAAATTGTTGTAATAGCCCCATCTACTGGTACTTAACAGTATTGCCACTGAGGATTTTAGATTATTTTTATGCTCCTGAACAGGCTTTTCCTTTGTGATTTGTTGAGTATATATGTATATATATATTTTTTTCCCTGAATAATAATGTTTATCATTAACACGTCTAGATTCTTTCTGATCAATACCAGCTACAAGATGTATTGGAAAAATCTGATCATTTGATGGCTACAGCAAAAGATCTATTTGTTGATTTTCCTCGCAGGCGCACAGGTAAAGTATTCACATCAAACAAAAGTTTCTTTATCTTATTAACCACAGCTCACACCTGGCTATTTGAGAACATATCATGTTATAGTAAATGTGAGTTGCTATTATTAAAGATTTTCATATGATGATTCACTTATGGCAGTGTAGAGTGCATGTGAAGTCAGTTTAAACGAAACAAAATCATCATGGCTCATTTTCCTTCTGCAGGATTTCCAAATGTAACAATGGCTCCGGAGTCCTCTCAAAGTCCCATTGTGGTCAGTCAGGACCCTGTCACGCAGGCCATCTGTAGCGAATCTGTTATAGAGCCTCAGGTAATGTGCTTTGCTCACAGCCATAATGCTCATGCTAAAATTAAGTTGATGTAGATTGGTATTATGGTAAACATATCAAAAGCTTTAATATCGAAATACTGAGATGTGGTTGCTAGAAATATTCTTACTCAAGCGTGTTGCCCTTTTGGTGAGTAATGCTTATACTAAACAAGATAGGACTGGAGAATAGTAGCTAACCTGTATGGAGATAGTTACTATTATTATCCCCATTTAGCAGATGCAAAACAGACTCAGAAAAATTAAGTGACTTGTCCAAGTTTACATAGCTAGTTAGCATGAGAGACGGCACTCAATCTAGGCTGTCTGACGCCATAAGATTATAGTCCATGGGGTCACAGAGAGTTGGGCATGACTGAATGACTTAGCAGGTATATATGCATGGGCTTCCCAGGTGGCTCAGTGGTACAGAATCCGCCTGCCAGTGCAGGAGTTCAATCCCTGGATTAGAAAGATCCCCTGAAGGAGGAAATGGCAACCCACTGCAGTATTCATGCCTGCAAAGTCTCATGGATAGAGGAGCCTGGCAGTCTACAGTCCCATAGGGTCACAAAGAGTTGGATATGACTGAGTAAGCACGCATAGGACTCAGTACCTGTTTAATGCAATTTCCTAAGTTATTTATATCTTCTATGAAAAAAAAGAGAATCATCAGTTAGACGGATGATCCTAGGGAATTACAAAGTCCAGAATCATATAAGTGTACTGTTTGCTACTTACAAAGGCAATTAAGTAGAAAGTTGTACATATTTTTAATAGCTAAAGCCCATTAGCCATATCCCTAGCCAAAAGCCAGGGATATGTATGTATGTTTTGGCAGTTATTATAAAGTTAGCTTTCAGATGATCATGTGATGAGGGTGGGGAAGTAGCAAGAGTCAGGGTTAGAGAGAAAGGAAGGAGCTGGGTCATGAAGGACTAATGAACCTGAGAGCAAGAGTAGAGCCGCTAAGGGATTTTAAGAAGAGCACTGTTACGGTGACATTGACAGTCCTGTGGAAAATGGATTGGGGAGGGAGGGGCAAGACTGGGGAGAGGGTCTTGTTAAAAGACTCAGATTGGAATCTTGGTGAGAAGTGGTGAGGACTGACCCAAAGCAGTGGCAGTAGGGAAGGAGGTAAAGGGGAAGAGGGATAGATTTGAGAGCTTAATAAGGGGTAGAATTGACAAGATTGGGTGACTGATTGGATGTGGTGGGTAAAGAAGAAGGATAATTTCCAGTCTGCTGGCTTGAGAATCTGAGTAGATGGTTGTGCTCTTCATGGTCTTGATAATATGACGGGAACAAGGTTTCTGGAAGAATGATAAGGGAGGCTTGCTGCTGCTGCTACTAAGTCGCTTCAGTTGTGTCTGACGCTGTGTGACCCCATAGACACCCACCAGGCTTCCCGTCCCTGGATTCTCCAGGCAAGAACACTGGAGTGGGTTGCCATTTCCTTTTCCAGTACATGAAAGTGAAAAAGTGATAGTGGAGTCGCTCAGTTGTGTTTGACTCTTAGCAACCCCATGGACTGCAGCCCAGCAGGCTCCTCCATCCATGGGATTTTCCAGGCAAGAGTACTGGAGTGGGGTGCCATTGCCTTCTCCTAAGGGAGGCTTAGGAAAATGCTAAATTTTGGACATGATGGGTATTTATGTGTAGGCTGTTCTCCTTTAGATATCTCTTAGGCAGTTGGACATGAATGCTGAGGGCTCAAGAGACGTCTNCTAAGGGAGGCTTAGGAAAATGATAAATTTTGGACATGATGGGTATTTATGTGTAGGCTGTTCTCCTTTAGATATCTCTTAGGCAGTTGGACATGAATGCTGAGGGCTCAAGAGACGTCTGGGTGAAGATAGAGGTTTGGAAATTAACAGCATTTGGCTTGTAATTGCACCTTGGCATTAGATGTAAACATAAAAAATGCATCAAGTGAGAGAAGAATGACATTAAATAGAGGGGAAGGATAGAAAAAGAACCCGTGAAAGAGATTGGGAAGGAATGGCTAAAAGAAGAAGAAAAACCAAGAAAATAATGGTATCCGGAAGTGAAACAGAAAAGTTTATAAAGAAGATTTTGAAGGAAAGAAATGAGTTGCCATTGATATCCGGTGAGTGAGAAGTAATGGAAGGCAAAGACAGAAATATCCATTTGATTTGAGAACAAGTGTGTTGATGTTTACCATGTAGAGAACAGTTTACACGGAGTGGCAGGGCAGAAGCAAAGCTGAAGGGTCCAAATGGTGAATGAGAAGTAGGGGCAGATCTTTCAAAAAGTTTATGGCACAAAAAGGGAAGATAAATGGTAGGTCAGGGTCAGTACAGGATCAGGATAAGATGGGAGACACTTACATTAAAAGGTGGGTGAACTGAAGCTAGTAAGGAGAGGTTGAAAATGGAGAGAGAAGGGGCAATTGATGGACCAGAGGAGCTAAGAGGGTTTGGTTTCTAGACCAGGTGTGGAGGGATTTGCTTTAGAAGGAAAGACCTCTCTTCTCTTATGACAAAAAGAAACAAAAGATAAGAGTGTGTAACCGGTCTGTGTTGTTATTTACTTGTAAGGCTCTTAACGAGGTAGGTGATGATGAACAAGAAGGAACTGTTAACAGCCAGTCAGAAGAAAGTGAGAATGAGTTGGATAACTCTCTAAACTCTCAGTCAAATGCAAATGCAGGAACGTAAGTATATATGGCATAAATATCTACAGTGCTTCCTTTTTTTCCCAGGCCATCTCTCCCCTCCCCAGCTTTATTGAGGTATAATTAATAGATAATGTTATATGAGTTTAGGGTGTGCAACTTGTTGCTTTGGTATACTTATATACTGCAAAATGGCTGCCATCATAGCATTAAGTGATAGGTGATTAATACCTCCGGCACATCATATAATTACCGTTTCTTCTTTGTGGTGAAAACATTTGAGATCTTCTCACTTAGTACCAGTCTGTAAGTCTGTTTTGTAAATAAGTTCATTTGCATCTTTTTTTTTTTATAAGATTCCACATATAAGTGATACCATATGATGTTTGTTTTTCTCTGTCTGACTTACTTCACTTAGTCTCTTTATCTCTAAGTCCTTCTGTGTTGCTGCAAATAGCGTTCTTTTGTTCTTATTTATGGCTGAGTAGTATTCTATTGTGTATATATACACAATATAAACATCTTTATCCGTTTATCTATTGATGGACACTTAGANATACTTGATTTTATAAGATGCATCTGTTGGAAAGTTTTCTAATTTTTTAAGTTCTGGAACAATTTATGTAGCGTTGGGACTATCTGTACTTTGAGCGTTTGGTAGAATTCCTCTGTGAAACTATTTGAGCCTGTAGTGTGTGTTTTTTTGGTGTGGAAGTACCATAATAACTTTTGTTTCTTCTTTGAAGATTGGATTATCTAAGCCTTCTATATCTGTTGATGTCAATTTTGATAAATTACATTTTCTCATAAAATTATCCATTTCATCTAGATTTATGAATTTATGTCCATTGAGGTGTGCAAATAATCTCTATACTTCTGGAAAATGTCTTTTGTTTTCTAACTAGAGCTATAATTTTTCTGATTTCTTCCTTATCAATTTTTGCTTTTATCTTTATTATAATCTTCTTTGTGCTTTTTTTAATAAGCTTTTTGAGTTGAGGATGTATTTATTTTCATTATTTTATTTTAATTGATAAGCATATTTAAGGTTCAGAATTTTTTCATGATCACTGCCTTAAATGTGTACTACACAACTGAATATGTGGTGGTTTATTATTTTAGAAATTAATTTCTGTTTATATTTGCTCATTTACCTAAGAATTATTTAATAGTTTTTATTG
>SJYW01022011.1:436909-461559 GCA_006410735.1 Raphicerus campestris | reverse complement strand
TTTTTTTTTCTCTCTTTGTAGTCAACCAGAGTCATTTCTTCTTTGTGATCATTAAAACCTGGCCTTTGGTAAAACCCATATCAGCTTTCTGGATTAGCCTTCAGTATCTCTATCAGGGATTGTGGAATCTTGAGGAAGACAGAGGCACTAAGACAAAGCAGAAATTTTAAATGAGGTCTATGCGTTGTTGTATTTGTTCAGCAGTATGAAAAGAGGACTCCTTTATTAAAAGTCTGCTTAATTATTTCCCATCTTTCACTATTAACCATGGAAAAGTAAAGTGTGAGTGGGTTTTCATTTGGGAGGGGGTTTGCTCTGGGTTTGTGCAGCTTCAGAATTTAAATCTCTGCTAATTTGTTTAATCAAATGTGTACCTATAATAAATTCTTTAATCACTGCCCTCAACTCAAAACTGTCTCGACTACAGAGCTGTCTTACACTGATACAGAGCAGGTATAAAAGCACCTGTACCTGTGTTATCCAAAGGAAAAAATACATAGGGAACTTTTTACTTTTCAGGAGGAAAGGCTTAAGAAGCAGATGTCTGTGTGTGACAAAGGGCTTTGTGAGCTTCAACAGATCAGGACAGAGATCCCCTGGGAGGGTAGGAGGAAACATGAAGGGGAGCCCCTGCAGAATTCTTAGGTTAGCTGCCAGAACTCCAGAGGCCAACTCTCACATACACGCAGCGGGACTGTAAAAGTTACAGGCTCAGCAGCTTTATGGTTTTCCATAGGGTCATGGGAGCTGTGTTCTCTTTTTGTTTGGTTTCCTTAAAAGATGAATGGAAGGAGGGCTTTCCGAGACTTGGGATAATCCTCAAAATCTTGAGGTAGAACCTGTGGTGGTGAAAGGTTCACAGCCCAAGGAAAGAAAGTGAGAAATAATGCAAATATAAGTGCTGAGAAGAGACTAGGTGGCCAGGGCATAGCTGATACATTCAAAGATCTCAGAAAAGAAATTGATTCCAGAAATGTACATGAACAAGCCACTTTGTGTAGATTATTTCTCCAGGCTTCCTGAACTGGGGGCATTATAGTCACTATGAATGTTGATTCCCATTACCAAAATAGATAAGAAGACACCAGGGCTAAACTGTATGTCTGTGTACCACTCAGCAGGGTATTCAGCACAGTAAATGAGATAGTAGCCTTGAAGGAGTCTGTTTCCCTTGCAAAAGACAAAGCCTCTGAAAAGGAATACATCTGGAAGAGGCCTCCTTGTAGTGAGCAGTGAGTAAGCAAATGCCCTACTGGTCTTGGAGGATCTCCTGGGGGGATGAGGGGGGGTGGCTGTGGCTCTCTGTGAGGATAAGGACCATGGTGGCGGAGATACTAGGGAGCTTTCACTGATGTGAGCTGTCCTAGAGGCCACCGTTTTGATGCCAAGCTGATTTCAGGGTGTTATATTGATATTCTGCTGCCTTTCTGAACCTTGGTTGAGTTAGTTATAGCATTGGTTTTCTAGGGTTTTCCAGGTATCCTATCATGTCATCAGGCTTCCCTGGTGGCTCAGGGGTTAAAGCATCTGCCTGGAATGCGGGAGACCCGGGTTCGATCCCTGGGTCAGGAAGATCCCCTGGAGAAGGAAATGGCATTCTTGCCTGGAGAATCCCATAGAGGGAGGAGCCTGGTACGCTACAGTCCATGGGGTTACAAAGAGTCGACACGACGGAGCGACTTCACTTCCACTTATCTTGTCATCTGCAGATAGGCATAGTTTTGTTTTCTGAGTCTTATATCACTGGCTTGTTTCTTTTGTATACTGCCGGAGCTAAGAGACAGTGAGTGGTAAATGATGGTGGAAATAGTGGGCATTGGGCATCGGGCATCCTTGTTTTGCTCCTGATCTGTGAAAATGATACTTTTGTTTCCTCTTTAGTAAAGGGCTGGCTTTAGTACTCAGGTCTTTTTTTTAAAACAAAAACAATGCTAGGGAAACATCGTTCAAATCCTGTTTTCTTGAATGTTTCTTATCAGAAATGAGTGTTGAATTTTCTCAAAGACTTTAACATTTGTAGATAATGCCTTTTTGAAATATTCTTGAATTCCTGAAATAAAGTCCACTTGGCATATTTTTATTATTGTGGTATTGGATGTTGTTTGTTAATATTTTATTTAATAGTATTCTTGCATTAATATTAATAAATGATATTATCTATAATTTTAAAATGTATAGTATCAGATTGATGTGACAGTGTTATACTTGATTTTATAAGATGCATCTGTTGGAAAGTTTTCTAATTTTTTAAGTTCTGGAACAATTTATGTAGCGTTGGGACTATCTGTACTTTGAGCGTTTGGTAGAATTCCTCTGTGAAACTATTTGAGCCTGTAGTGTGTGTTTTTTTGGTGTGGAAGTACCATAATAACTTTTGTTTCTTCTTTGAAGATTGGATTATCTAAGCCTTCTATATCTGTTGATGTCAATTTTGATAAATTACATTTTCTCATAAAATTATCCATTTCATCTAGATTTATGAATTTATGTCCATTGAGGTGTGCAAATAATCTCTATACTTCTGGAAAATGTCTTTTGTTTTCTAACTAGAGCTATAATTTTTCTGATTTCTTCCTTATCAATTTTTGCTTTTATCTTTATTATAATCTTCTTTGTGCTTTTTTTAATAAGCTTTTTGAGTTGAGGATGTATTTATTTTCATTATTTTATTTTAATTGATAAGCATATTTAAGGTTCAGAATTTTTTCATGATCACTGCCTTAAATGTGTACTACACAACTGAATGTGTGATGGTTTATTATTTTAGAAATTAATTTCTGTTTATATTTGCTCATTTACCTAAGAATTATTTAATAGTTTTTATTGTTTTTGGTTTTTTTTTTTCCGTTTTTAAGCTTCCAGATAGAAGAGTCTCTTGGTTTTCTTCTACAGTTGTTTTTATTTCTATTGCAGCCAGAGTGTGGTTTGTAATATTTCTACTTATGGAATTTAATGATGTTTTCTTTGTGACCGGAATATATGATCAAATTTTTGTGAATGTCCATGTGTGTGTTTGAAAAGAAGGTATATTCTCTATTAATAAAGTATAAAGTTCTTTATGTATATCCATAAGGTCTACCTTATTGATTATATTGTATATGTCTTCTATGTCCTTATTTATTTTTGCCATTATCTTGTATTGAGTGGTGTTTTAAAGTCTCTCACTATTACTGTTTGTTTCTTTGCATTTGATGTTTAAGTATATGTAATTCTGTTTGGAGTTAAATACCTCCATCTTTATAAAGGTGGTTATTTTTTGATACGTGGATATCCATGTGTATTATATCTTCATTGTGAATTATGGCTTTTAGCATTATAAACTGGCTTAACAAGTCAAGTTAGTGTCTCTTGGCTTCAGCTGTACTTTGATAACAGGAACAAAACCTCTGCTTTTTTTCTTGTTTCTAATCTCCTGGATCATCTTTGCCTATTCTTTTAGTTTTTCTGAATTATTGTGTTCTAAATGTGTCTTTGTATTTAACATAGAATTGGATCTTGCCTTGTGAGCCAATTTGAAAATCATTTTTTTTAAATTGGTGAAGTAGGCTTATAACATGTATTGATATGATTGGTATATTTGGTGTCAACTTTGGTGTCATTATTTTATGATACTGAGTATATTAAACTTTAATTATAATTTTCCTTTATGTGAGATGACTTCTCTGTTCTTTTAAAAAGTTTCATTGGCATTTAGGAAGTTTGTAGTTTTTGTTCTCGCCCGTTTCTTTTATCACCTTTCTTAGAGCCTTTGGTCCCCTGTTTCCTTACTTAAGCTTTCACTGTCAGGTTTGCAATGGTGTTTTTGACTTTCACCTACTACCTGTGCAGCAAGTGGGTTATGCTGCATTCCCATTTCTTCCCTGCTTTTCTCTCCATCCTCATCCCCGTTTTTGAGCTGCATTTTTTCCTTTAACAGAGCATGAAACATTTACATATTATTTTTCCTCTTATATCTCTATTTTTGTTTTTGTTCTTGAGCTATAATTAAATATATCAAATGCTCATCATCAGTCCCTTTATGATGTATCCTTAGTTAACTCTTGGCTGATTCTTTCATACAAAGTTTATGCCATAGGACTTGTGATTTCAGTTTTCCTTGAGTTTTTGAAAGTTTAGAAGTTTTTGTATGGCTTTGATATTTGAAGGACATTTTGGCTGGATATAAATTCTATGGTTCCTATTTTGTTTCCTTACATTCTTAAAAATGTTACTCCAT
Source organism: Raphicerus campestris (assembly GCA_006410735.1). Classification (NCBI taxonomy): domain Eukaryota; kingdom Metazoa; phylum Chordata; class Mammalia; order Artiodactyla; family Bovidae; genus Raphicerus; species Raphicerus campestris. The sequence continues at coordinate 457,343 of SJYW01022011.1, read as the reverse complement.
TCTTTGTTTGCTTGGAATGGTTTTTTTTGGGAAGTCTGATGCTAGGATAATTTTCTTGCCCTTTTCTTCTCCTTGTAAATAATCTGGCATTTTAATCTAGTGACTTAATTTCTTTTATCTTTAAAATTTAAATTTTGCTAAACTACATTTTAGATTACCTTTCCAGGTCAATTTTTCCTTTTCCAACACAGTTGGCCCTTTCCTGTATTTATATATGGGCCCTTTCCTGTATGTAGGAAATATGTAAATATTCAGTTCTTTTCTTTCTTTCTTTTTTGGCCTTAAAAGTTTTCTTTGATTATAGTTGTAGTTTTAAGTATTAGTTCTAAATCACCGTTCCGTTTTTCTTTTTCAGAAACTCCCCTTAAATACACAAAAGGTTTTTCCTGGTTTCCCTCTTTAGGCACTTTCTCGTTGACCTTTTGTAGTCTTCTTAATCTTAATTTTATTCTTTTTGTTGTTTTTCTGTAATTCTTTAATGTTGCTTATTAAACGTTTGTTTAACAATTCTCCAGTGGACACATTGTAATTTAACCTTTTTTTCTGACATAGTTTTTCTTTGATTTCTTTCCTCAGTTTAATCAGTTCTTTTATTTCTTCCTGTCCTTTGTCCATTTCTGGTTTTANTTCCTTATTAAATGTTTGTTTAACAATTCTCCAATGGGCACATTGTAATTTAACCTTTATTTTTCACATAGTTTTTCTTTGATTTCTTTCCTCAGTTTAACCAGTTCTTTTATTTCTTCCTGTCCTTTGTCCATTTCTGGTCTTAGTTTTAGAATTTCTGATTAAAGAAATGCTTTTCAAAGTATATTTGATTCTACTTACAGTATTGTATTACGGTTTACTTCTGCTTCTTTTCTGCATGTTGTGGGCAGGCATTTCATTAGCTGAAGGATTTCAGTTTCAGTTTTCTGGTTTGATATACTGCCTTTGTTATACTGAACATTTTGTGGAGAGGATTGGGAGTTTGAGGTGATGTTTCAGTTACAGTGATGCACAACTTCTTTGAAGCCTTTTTTTTTTTTAAGAAAAAAATGTATTGGTAGCTTAAAGGTGGCCCCTCCTCCAGTATCGTGGCTCTGTTTTGTCTAGCAGGTCTTTTGCCCCCTTTTCCCTCCAGCACTCAGCCTCCAAAGTGCACCTTTCCTTCTCTGTTAGCTCTCTCCTCCTCAAGAAGCGATGCCTTCCCAAGACTACCAGCGTGGCTTCTGCTCACTTCCTGGTTGGGTTATGATTGCCCAGTGTTTTTTGTTTGTTTGTTTGTTTTTAAGTATTTGCATACTTAGAGTGGACTTTTTCTTTCTAGAGGTAATGTTTGCCACTGTTAGGCTCTCAGCTCTCCTTTTCTCTTTGCAGTCGTTTTGAGATGCCCCCATTCTTTGCAAAGGTTTCCAGCAGAAGCTCAAGAAATATCTTTGTTGGAGCTTGATGCTTATTTTTACACTTACAGGTAGTTTGAAGTTAGTAATGTTCTCTCTCTTCTTCTTGCTTTTCTGTTTCACCGTACAGTGTTTGGAGGATATGTAGAGTAATTCAAATTTAGCTGGTCACCATTTTCTTCAGAATACCTGGAAATATGTATCATCTTTTAAGTACTTTTCTTTTAGAACCTAAATGTAGCAGATCTTGTATAGAATAACTTTTATTCTTTACACTTGAAGTAAATAATTTTTTTCATTGAGTAGGTTAAGATTAGTTTTATCTGATTAGTTGTTTGAAAAGGCAGTTTCTAACTTATGAATACCTTATGTCTCAAAATGTCACTTATTGACTGCTGAGCATGGGGTATTAATAGAAGATGAATTAGACTTGGAATCTGGGGACTAAGCCTTTGGTTACTTACTATTTAGATCATCTCTGGTCTATTTCCTCAGTTGTAAAATATGAGGAGGGTAGAAAGTAAGACTTCTAAGGTGCCTTCTGGTCTGAAAATTTCTGTGAATTCTGTGAGTTCTTCTGAGCACAGAATTGATTTCTCATATGATAATATTATACGTTATCAATAAGTCTGTAACCCGATCCTCAGAAATCTCTACCGAGTCATTGGTGTTTTGGGGGGTCAGCACATTCCAAGTGAGGAAGCAATGGCTGTAAGCCTTTCTCTTACTTAATACCTTACCACTACCTTACTTCCTCTGTAGACCTATTACAGGCTAGAGAGAGGAAGAGGTGATGTTGGAGGCATTCATTGTGCAAAAAAAGGGAGAAAGAATTGAGAAGAAGAAATCCCAAGTGACAGAAACCAAATGACAAGAAAAATTGCTCTTCCCAGTAGGCTTGGGTAGCTTCTTTTGGATGGGATGTAAATTAGAGATGCTGATATTCCTAAGTTGTCTCTGAAATACAGTCATTAAAATACTGTTATAATTGATGCTGCCATAAAAGAGAATTGGTGCACTTGTCCTTCTCTTCAGAGCCTGCTTTCCTAAGTGACTCCTAATTTGAGCATCTTTTGCAATCTGAAGAGTAAGGATTTCTCATATAAGTCCTGGTTTCTTTTTGCTTAAGAGTTCTTCTCTCAGTTTCTCTCTTTACTCTTGGGTTTCAGCAAGAAGAAAAGCAGGCTGCTTGTTCAGCGCGTGCGTGAGCATGTGTGGCTGCTTCAGTCTCGACTCTCCGTGGCCCTGCCTGCCAGCTCTGTCCATGGGGATTCTCCAGGCAGGAATACTGGAGTGGGTTTCCCCCGTGCTGGCAGGCAGATTCACCACTGTCTCCACCTGCACGTTCAGTACTTTTCCTTGTAAACCTTGACAGATAAATATCCAGTTTCATTGCTTACAAATTCTGCTTCCCCACACAACTCAGCTTTTCTACTGCTTTATAGTAAGGATTGGCTTTTTCCCAGTTTCCAATAACATGTTCCTCATTTTCTTCAGAATCCTCACCAGAAGCTTCTTTAATATTCCTATTTCTACCAGCGTTCTGTTTATGATGAGATGCTGTTTTCTCAGATGATACAGGCTTTCTCTACTGTGCTCCTCACTTCCTCTTGAGTCTTTAATGGAAGAATCTTTAACATTCATATTTCTACCAACAATCTTTTTAAGGCAGTCAGGTTTTGAACTTCAGTTGCTGAGTCATGTCCAACTCTTTACAACCCCATGGACTGTAGCATGCCAGGCTCCTCTGTCCTCCAGTTATCTCCCAGAGTTTGTTCAGATTCGTGAGTCAGTGATATGATCCATGGAAAGGAGGCTTTTTCTATCATTCACCTAAAATTTATTCTAGCCTTTATTCATTATCCAGTTCCAAAGCTACTTCATATTTTTAGGTATTTGTTACATCAGCACTCCATATCTCGATACCAAAATCTGTATTAATTTTCTGGGGCTGTGTTAACAAATTTCTACAAACTTGGTGGCTTCAAACAGCAGATGTTTATTCTCTCACAGTTCTAGGGGCCAGAAATCCTAAATCAGTTTCACTAGACTAAAGTGACGATGTTGGTATTGCCACGTTCCCTCTGGGTACTCTAAGCGAGAATCCATTCCTTACCTCTTTCAGCTTCTGGTGGCTGAAGGAGTTCTTTGGCTTGTGTCCACATCACTCCAGCCTCTGTCTTCACTTTCATGTCACCGTCCCTGCTTGTGTGCATCAAAATCTCCCTCTGCTTCCCTCTTAACAATGCATGTGATTGCATTCAGGGCCCATTTGGAGAATCCAGAATCATCTCCCTATCTCAGGATCCTTAGCTTAATCGCATCTGCAAAGTTCCTTCTTAGATAAGGTAACATTCACAAGTTCCAGGGATTAAGTTATGCATGTCTTTTTAGAGGGCCATTCTTAAGCCTACCGTAGATAGTGTTGGATTATTATTTTGTTGTTGCTGTTTGATACAACCTGATTATTAAAAGTATAAACATTAGGAGACAGTAATGAAATTCAAACTGGTTTGGATTTTCCCAAGTTGTACAGAAATCTCATCATGACACTTTTCTTAGGATTTGTCCTGAAGCTTGTATTTAGACCTAACTCATATTATACAATGCAGGAGACCCAGGTTCAATCCCTGGGTTGGGAAGATCCCCTGGAGAAGGAAATGGCAACCCACTCCAGTATTTTTGCCTGGAGAATCCCATGGACAGAGGAGCCTAGCAGGCTATAATCCATGGGATCACAAGAGTTGGACAGGACTTGGTGACTAAACCACCACCACCACCTGTACTGTGTTGCAGTAGGAGTCTTCTTGATGCTTTGATGACTGGCCATAATGTGCTTGGACCACATTACAGGCCTTTTGTTAATTAAACTTTGTAGCAGCTAGTGTTCAATGTGCTGTCCACAGGTTGCTTGAAAGCAGCTCCACTAGGCTGAGGTTTTTGGAGTCACTTCTGTTGTTTTAAATAAGACTTCCTCGGTTGTTTTCTCATAACAGTATCATTGATTTATAGTTCATATGCCATACAATCTACCCATTTAAAGTATAATATTAACAGAATTTGAGATTTTTTTTTTAGTATATTCATTGAATTGTGTGACCCATAATCAGTTTCAGAACATTTTCATTACCCTCAAAAGAAGCCCCACACTGTTTAATAGTCAGATCCCTTTTTCTCTCAAACCTTTCAGCCCAATCTAATCTATTAAATGAATGTGTGTGTGTGTGTGTTTAATCTCTGTAGATTTGCCTATTCTGGACATTTTCTATATAGAATCATGCAAAATGTGAACTTTTGTGTCTGGTGTCCATCACATGTTTTCAAGATTCATCCATATTTGTAGTGTGTTAGCACCTCATTTTTTTTTTTTTTTTTTTACCACTGAATAATGTTCTTTTGTGTGAACAGAACACATTTTATTCATTCATCAGCTGGTAGACATTTGGGTTGTTTCTGTTTTTAGCACCCTTCCCTTTTAAATATTAGCCCAATTGGGAAATAAGCAAACAAATCAGACAACTAGAGATTGAAAAATCAGCTTCATCACTGATAAAGATGATTACAGCAAAAGGCTCCTCTTTCTCACCTCCTGCAATGCAGCTCTTCTCATTCCTTCTTCCCGCCTCCCTGATACACAGGGGCAGAATCTGCTCCAGTCATTTTATTTTAGTGATGAGCAGAGACTGTGCTTGGAGAACCAGCTCCTTCATCAAAACCATGTACTTTCTCTAGAGAAAGAGAGGGGAGGATGGAGCCTATAGCACAAAACTTCAGAAAGGGCAGATCCCTCTTGTTTTGGGATCCATCCTAGCTAGAAAACTGGAAGGGAGATGAACAGGACCTTCTAACATCGGGAAGACTGGCATTTTAGTTCTTACCTTGTAAATTAAAGCAAAACATATTTCTCTTTGATTATGAATTATTAAATGTTTCTTTACATCAAACGTGTAAACAGTTGAACAAGTTAAATGATAGTTCTTACTAATTCTAACATAACTTGATGTCCTGTAATTTATAGGTTTCTCCACCAAATAAAGGAAGAAAATTCTGAGTTAATTAATAAACTATGGACTGATATTCAGCAGAAAGTAGCAACACAGTCACAAATAATAGCCTCTTCAGGAACTCCATCATCTGCTTCTCCATTAGGAGAACAAAAAGGTTTGGTTCCCCCACTGCATTATTTCTCCCAGAGTAGTAGCTTACTTTCTTTCTTAAACCCAGTAATTTTTAAAGGGATGTTATTTGGTTTTTACTGTCTTAGCCTGATTGGTAAATACTGATTGACTTGTTGATTGAAATGCTTAAAAATATTTTTGTTGTTCACTTGAGATTCTTTTGGAATTGTAGCTGCGTTGAATGCTACCAAAGCTGTTAAGAGAATCCATACGAGGCTTCAACCTGAAGAAGCTACTGAGACTCTAGACTCAAGCTATGTTGTGGGACAGGTGCTAAACTCAAGGAAGCAAAAACAGCTGCTAAATAAAGGTTCAGTCTCTTAATTGACAAAATGGGTTATTATGACTCAGGCAACTCAAACAGAGGCTCTGTATCAACCTACAGAGGGGTGGGATGGGGAGGTTATACACATTTAAAAATAAATAAATAAAAATAAATTCTCTGTTTTGGAAGCATAAACAAAACAAAACAACTATGTAACTTGATATAGCTATCTTAGCTTCTTGGTACATGTCTCTCAGATTCATCCAGTCAGATCGTGCAGAGTAAGAGGGTGTTGAATGGTAGCCATTTAGTGCCTCCTTTTTTTCCATGTAACTCTAGAAAGGTGATTCTCATTCACTCATTACAGATAGTATAAATCTGGTTTAAACAGTATAGATTCTTTATGAGAAAATGATACCTTCTGTAAAAAAAACCTTTTATAAATTGTAAGCAACAGTCACACGTTTTTGTAGTTTAATTTTTCCTGGTCTTAACGGAGAATGACTTCTGTCATTATCAGTGAAAAGAAAACCAGATTCACGTGCTCCTTCCAAACAGAAGAGTAGCGTGTTATCAGCCAGCACAGCCTCCGCAGACTTACCAAGTAGCAGTAACCCCAGCCTGGATGTCCTCAAACACATGATACATGAAGTGGAACATGAAATAGAAGAATACGAACGGTGGACAGGCCGCGAGGTCCGGGGCCTCCAAAACAGTCAGGGCCTCTCCGGCTTCACCCTGTCCCTCGTGAGCTCACTCTGTCGCCTGGTTCGGTACCTTAAAGAGGTAAGGTTATTAGAGTCTACTCTTCTGGTAGACTGATGGCAGAATTGAGTAGGTTTTTCCCCTCTACACTTAAATTATTGTGTTCTCCAGATAAAGTATTGTCAAATTTCAGTAGCTTTGTTTAAAATGCCTCAGCTTTGGATTATCTGTTGGAAAGGTTTATACTCTTAATTTTCCTCTACATCCTGGTAAAGATTTTCCAGATAAGTGGTGTTGACTTTAGTTTGATAAATAGGTAATAACTAAGTGATAATTAGTTAGGTCAATCTGCTATTACATGTTTTCCTCTTTTTGATATGATAGTAAATGGAATAGTTTCCTTAATTTCTCTTTCTGATTTTTTTATAGTAAGTGTATAGAAATGTATTAATTTTATATAATACAACTTTACCAAATGTATTGATGAGCTCTAGTAGTTTTCTGTTAGCATCTTTAGGATTTTCTACGTACAGTAGTAGTATTAGTCACTTAGTTGTGTCTGACTCTTTGTGACCCCATGGACTGTAGCCTGTCAGGCTCCTCTGTCCATGGAATTCTCCAGGCGAGAATACTGGAGTGGGTTGCCATTCCCTTCTCCAAGCATCTTTAGGATTTTCTGGGTATAGTATCATGTAATCTGCAAATCTGACAGTTTTACTTCTTTTTATCCAATTTGGATTTTATTTCTTTTTTTTCTCTAATAACCATGGCTAGGATTTCCCAAACTATGTTGCATAAAAATGACTAGAATGAACATCTTTGTCTTGTTCCTGATCTTAGAGGAAATTTTTTTAGCTTTTCACTGTTGAGTATGATGTTAGCTGTGGGTTTGCATATATGGCCTTTAATATGTTGAGGTAGGATTCCCTCTGTGCTTGCTTTCTGAAGAATTTTTATCATAAATGGATGTTGGATTTTGACAAAAGCTTTTTCTGCATCTATTGAGGTGATCATGGTTTTTATTTTTCAGTTTGTTAACATGGTATCTCATGAGGATTGATTTGCAGATATTGAAAAATCCTTGCATCCCTGGGATAAGTCCCACTTGCTAACGGCATGTGATTCTTTTAACATATTGTTGGATTCAGTTTGCTAGTATTTTGTGGAATATTTTTGTGTCTGTGTTCATCAGTGATATTGGCCTGTAATTTTCTTTTTTGTTGGATCTTTGTCTGGTTTTGGTATCAGGGTGATGGTGGCCTCGTAGAATGAGTTTGGGAGTGTTCCCTCCTCAGCAGATTTTGAAATGATTTCAAAAAGATAGGTGTTAATGCTTCTCTAAATGTTTGATAGAATTCACCTGTGAAGCCATCAGGTCCTGGGCTCTTGTTTGTTGCAAGTTTTTAATTCAGATGCTGTTGTATTTAGTGTGTCCCAGAGGTCTCTTAAACTGTCATTTCTTTTCATTCTTTATTCTCTCCCATGGCAGTTCTTTCCACCATTCTTCCAGCTCACTTATCTGTTCTGCCTCATTTATTCTGCATTAATTTCTTCTAGTGTATTTTTCGTATTATATTGTTCATCTCCGTTTATTCTTTATATCTTCTAACTCTCTGTTAAATATTTCTTGTATCTTCTCAGTCATGCCTCCTTTCTTCTTCTGAGATCTTGGATCATCTTTACTACCATTGCTCTGACTTCTTTTTCAGGTAGATTGCCTAGCTCCATTTCACCTAGCAGTTCTTCTGAGGCTTTATCTTATGCCTTTGTCTGGAACATAATCCTGTGCTGTTTCATTTTGTTTAACTTTCTGTGTTTGTGGTCCCATGGGTTCTTGTCTATAGTTTCTCTTCTGATGTCTACCTCCTAGTGGATGAGGCTTTTCTCAGAGGTTTGTGCAGGTTTCCTGGTAGGAGGGACTGGTGCCTGCCACTGGTGGGTGGAGCTGAGTCTTGTATCTNTGGGTTCTTGTTTATAGTGTCTCTTCTGATGTCTACCTCCTAGTGGATGAGGCTTTTCTCAGAGGTTTGTGCAGGTTTCCTGGTAGGAGGGACTGGTGCCTGCCACTGGTGGGTGGAGCTGAGTCTTGTATCTCTGGTGGGCAGGGCTGTATCAAGGTGTTTAGAGATGACTGTAGACTCAGGAAGACTTTAAGCAGCCTGTTTGTTGGTGGGTGGGGCTGTGTTCCTGCCCTGTTGGTTGTTTGGCCTGAGACATCCCCCTACTGGCGCCTTTGGACTGTTGGGTGGAGCTAGGTCTTGGCATCAAAGTGGTGGCGTCCAGGACAGCTCACGCCAGTGAATGCCCAGTACCTCCACAACCAATGTCCTTGTTTCTACAGTGAGCCACAGCCACCATCTGCCTCCCTGAGAGACCCTCCAAGACCAGCAAGTAGGTCTGGCACAGGCTCCTATGAGCCTGCTTTTCCCCCTGGGTCCTGATATGCATAATACCTTGCCTGTGCCCTCCAAAAGTGACATTTCTGTTTCTCCCAGTTCTGTGCGGTTCCAGTGATCAAGCTCCACTGGCTTTCAAAGCCAAATACTGTGGGGGCTCCTCCTCCTGATGCCAGACTGGGGAGCCTGATGTCAGACTCAAATTCTCCTATGGGAGAACTTCTGTGATATAGTTACTTTCCAGTTAGTGGGTTGCCCACCCAGACTTGATGGGATTTGATTGTATCATGAATGCACCCCTCCTACAATCCTGTTGTGGCTGCTTCTTTGTCTTTGGAAGTAGAATATCTTTTCTGTCTGTAGATGGTTATTCAGCAGTTAGTTGTGATTTTGGTGTTTTCATGATAGGAGGTGAGCTCAGGTCCTTCTACTTCACCATCTTGTGGAGATCTATCTAAATTTGCTTTTTATAGATTTATTTAACATTCTTACATCTATAGGTTAGGAATCTCTAGGAGTGTACTTTTGGCTCTCTGAACATATTAGAGGCTTAGCAGCATGTACGTTTTAGTTAATCACTTGTTTTATGAAGCTTAATCATTTAAACCTGTTTTTTATTTTAAATTATGTTTTAAGAAATTTAATTTTTGAACTGGGATACATTTACCATGGTATGCAGTTCAAAGATAACAAAAGACTGTATGGTGAAAAATCTAATTCCCACCCCTGACTTTCACTTAACGTGTTTACTTCCTGTAGCCAACTATCATCACCAGTCTGTCCTAGAGATGGCCTACATATATTCAAGCAGTTTGTATATGTACTTCCTTCCATTCTCTTCTACAAAAATTGTAGTTGTTTGATTCTATACATCATTCTGTTCATTGTTTTATATTAAAAGAAAGGAAGATGATAAAGCAGCACAATTTTAATGAAATAAAAATATTTAATTCTTATTACTGTCACATAATGTATACTTTGTAAGTATCCTCTTCTTTCATAGCTTTGATTAGAAACTTTTAGTTTGCAACATGTGATGCTATGGAGGGGAGTTTATTTGATTTTTTTTTTTTGGTAGAGTGAGCTCCAACTGCGTAAAGAAGTAGAGACAAGGCAGCGACTGGAACAAGCATTAGGTGATCATCGAGAGCTCATTGATGCGCTGACAGCTGAAGTTCTTTTCCTTAGAGAAGAAAATACTGCTACCCAGGTATTTAGATGAGATCCCAAACTTTTCTCTGTTTAGTTGTATAAAACATCTTTACAGATGTATGAGATTCTCTTTTAGTTGCCTTTGATCAAACACCTTCTTCCAACAACACAAGAGAAGACTCTACACATGGACATCACCAGATGGTCANCACGAACTCAATGAACGTGAGTCTGAGTGAACTCCAAGAGATGGTGATGAACAGGGAGGCCTGGCGTGCTACGATTCATGGGGTCGCAAAGAGTCGGACATGTCTGAGCGACTGAACTGAACTGAACTGAACTTGTGTGATTATTTATTACTTCTTTAGTATCCTCAACAGTAACTTTTCAAGACCATTTATTATATTGGAGGTACTATAGTAGAAACGAATTATAAATAGTGTAGAAGAAATATCTTGTCTTTAAGAAAGTTATATTTACTGGGGAAGACAGAATCTACGTTTAAATAATAACTACTGATATTATAGTGGTTTATCCAATGTGTGAAATGAGTGTTATGAAAGCTGCCTTTCATTTTTAAATCACAGAGGATACCCTGTGAGGAACCCTCCTACAATATATGCCATTTAAAGTTGTTTATAGTATCTTTATTCATCTTTTTGTCAAACAGAGGTTATAATAATTACTGATACTTTTATTTATCAGCCACAAGAGACTAGGAAATCAGTAGTAGACAAGTTGTGTTTGTGTCAATGGATGTTAGATATAAGACATGCAGTTTTTATTGATATATAGTTCACATCCAGTTTCTTTAAAAACTGAAGTATAATTGCTTTACAGTGTTGCGTTAGTTTCTACTGTGCAGCAAGAATCAGCTGTATGTGTCCATATATTCCCTCCCTCTTGAGTCTCCTTCGCACCCCCACCATCTCACACCTCTAGGTCATCACAGAGCACCGAGCTGAGCTCCCTGTGCTATACATGCTTCCAACTGGCTATCTGTTTTATGCATGGTAGTGTATGTACGTCAATGCTACTTTCTCAGTTCATCCCACCCTCTCCTTCCCCTCCTGTGTCCACAGGCCATTCTCTACGTCTGTGTCTCTATTCCCGCCCTGCAAATATATTTATCGGTTCAGTTTTTCTTGATTCCATATATATGCATCAATATATTTTTTTTTCTTTTTCTGACTTACTTCACTCTATATGACAGACTCTAGATATAGTTCACATACCATTTAACGCACCTTTTTGTCATATGCAATTTGGTGTTTTTTTTCCTGTGCCAGTACCATTATCTAACTCCAGAGTATCTTCATCACCCGAGTGAAATTCCACACACATTATCATTCACTCTACTCAGCGCCTGGAAACCGCAAATCTGCTGTATGTTTTTATAGATTTGCCTAATCTGAACATTTTCTCTAAGGGGAATCACGCAGTATGTGGTCTTTGGTGTCTGGCTTCATTCACAGCACATCATGTTTTCAGGGTTCATCATGCTGTCCTTTGTGTCAGCACTGCATTCCTCTTTCTTGCTCAATAATATTCTAGTCGGGGCTCTACCACACTTTGATTATCCATTCATTAGCTGAAGGACATTTGAGTTGTTTCCACCTTTTGTGTCGATGAATGAATAATGCTGCTGTGGATGTTCACGTACAAGTATTTGTGTGAATGTGCATGCATGCTAAGTCTCTTTAGTCGTGTCCAACTCTTTGCGATCCTATGGACTGTAGCCTACCAGGCTCCTCTGCCTATGGGATTCTCCAGGCAAGAATAGTGAAGTGGATTGCCATGCCTTCCTCCAGGGGATCTTCCCGACCTCGGGATCAAACCCATGTCTCTTAACATCTCCTGCATTGGCAGGTGGGTTCTTTATCACGAGTGATACCTAGGAAGCCCCACTTGTGTGAGCATATGTCTTCCATTGTCTTAGGAAGATAGGCACTTTTAAAGTGTACTAATATGTTCAGCAAATCTTTACTGAGCACTTACTGTGTATCTGGCCCTGTTCTAGGTGCAGGGAATAGAGTAGTGAATGACCAAAACATCTTGGTCCTCAAGGAACTTACATTCTAAATAAACTTTGCCCCCTAAAAAGTGAAGTATATTGTTTGTTAGATGGTTATTATGTATTATAAAGAAAAACAAAGCTAGTAAGAGGGATGGGAAGTGTCTGGGATGGGAGAGTATAAGTGGGACGGGACATGTCTGTCTGAGATGAGAGAGTGAGCCTGCCAATAGCTGAGTGAAGAGTGCTCACTGCAGAGGAGCAGCAAGGGCTTAGGTCCCAAGGTGGGAGCATGGTGTTGAGTTCAAAAGCCGCCGAGGAGACCAGGGTGGCCGGAGTGGGATGTGCGAGAGGGAGCACAGGAGGAGACAGGAGCAGGGAAGTCAGATCACAGGGTCCTGCAGGCTGGGTGAGGGCCTGGGCTTTTGTTCTGAAAGAAATAGGAAAGCACAAAAGGGATTTGGGCAGAGATGTGATCTAACTCACTTTTAAGAGACTCAACTCTGGGCGGCTGTTTTGAGATTAGATCAGAGATCACTGTCCTGTGTCTGTTTATGGTGACCTTAGTGTCTCAGGACACCTCTAGGCCAAAGAAATACCCAGCAGCTCCATATATTACATAGTTAGTGTCAAACAACTCAGTAAGTATTTGTGCATCAACAACTTAGATGCTGTGTGAAAAAAAATAATACATGAAAACTGAGAGAAAAAGTCTTTTATTTTTTTATTCATGATTAAATAACCACAGTTATTTACTAATGGAACATGTATACCTATTGGGCATTGTACAGCTTCTCATAGCCTGGAATCATATTGAATACCATCACTCTTATTTCCTATTTCATAATTATTTTTATGCAGTGTTGCTTTTTTCGCATAGCAGCTACTGAAAACTCAGCCTTAGGAAGATATGGTATCATCAAAAGGAGAGCATCTTGATCTAGTGTTGAATCTGTGAACACTTCGAGCTAGTAGGTCACTAGTACCTGGCAGATGTTGAGCATCAGCAGTTTCCTTGAGAATTTAAAAATGTCCTGTGATGCCCCCGTGAGTCATTACTGGTGCTCCAGGGTGCAGGTTGGGAGCAGTGTAGGACTAGACTATAGGTGGCCAAACACAGAAGCAGAATATTACAGACAGGAGTCCAGAATAATTCAGGTTAGACACGGCAGCTTGGTTGAGGTTTTAAGTGGGATAAGTTCTGAAAAGTAACCAAATTCTGAATATATTTTGAAGTCAACCAGTAGGATTTGCTGATGGACAGGATATGGAGTGAAGGAGAAGATGTGAAAGAAGAGTCAGAGTTTTTGCCTGAGCAGTTAGAAGAATGGAGCTGTTATTGATGAGGTGGGAATGTTTAGGAGGAGTTTGGTTTTTTGTATTTTAAGTTTGAGAAGCCCATGTGAGTTCCTCATGGAGATGTTGAGTGAGCTATTGGATATGTAATGTGGGTTTTGGGAAAAATTTAGACAGATATAAAAAATGTTTACTATATATCATTCAACAGTCCTACTATTAATGTTTCTGAATTCTGACCACACGTGACATTTAGCAAATGTCTGTTCATATTGGAGCTATGTATATATACAGTTGATCCTTGAACTGCACCTGTTTGAACTGTGCTGGTTCACTTATATGCGAAGTTTTTTCAATATGTATGTACTACAGTACTACAGTCTGTGGCTGGTTGAATCAATGGATGCAGAACCTTGAATATGGAGGGCTAGTGGTAGTTATACATGAATTTTCCCTGCACAGAGTGTTGATGCCTCTGGAACCCTGTCTAGTTCAAGTGTCAACTGTAATATATAATACATATATACATATTTTATCGGAGAAGGCAATGACACCCCATTCCAGTACTTTTGCCTGGCAAATCCCATGAATGGAGGAGCCAGGTAGGCTGCAGTCCATGGGGTCGCTAAGAGTCAGACCTGACAGAGTGACTTCACTTTCACTCTCACTTCCATGCATTGGAGAAGGAAATGGCAACCCACTCCAGTGTTCTTGCCTGGAGAATCCCAGGGACGGAGGAGCCTGTTGGGCCGCCGTCTATGGGGTCACACGGAGTTGGACACGACTGAAGTGACTTAGCAGCAGCAGCAGCAACACTATTTTATATACATTACCATACATTTTTATAATGCTTATGTTTATCAGTTTAAATACCTGAATAATATCCTGTTGAGTTTCCTCCTTGGTCTTTTGAGGTAGCTTAAGAGTCAGTAGGTATCATGATCAGTCAATAGGTATAAAATCTATTATAAAAGAGATTTTATACATTGAAAGCCCTATGAAAAGGTTCATTCTTACTGTTGTAGCAGTGTATTTATTAACTAATAATATTCCATGATTTATTTAACCATTCTTCTATCAAGAAATTTACAAAAATGTTTATAATTATATATTTTCATGAATGCATGGTTTTAGTATATGAATAAAAGTCTGAAATTCCTAGAGTATTTAAAACAATGATGTAGATATACACACCTAGGTGCTTTGCTGTCTGATAAGCCAGTGATATTATTTTGTTCATTTTTCTCCNCCATTCCAGTACTTTTGCCTGGCAAATCCCATGAATGGAGGAGCCAGGTAGGCTGCAGTCCATGGGGTCGCTAAGAGTCAGACCTGACAGAGTGACTTCACTTTCACTCTCACTTCCATGCATTGGAGAAGGAAATGGCAACCCACTCCAGTGTTCTTGCCTGGAGAATCCCAGGGACGGAGGAGCCTGTTGGGCCGCCGTCTATGGGGTCACACGGAGTTGGACACAACTGAAGTGACTTAGCAGCAGCAGCAGCAACACTATTTTATATACATTACCATACATTTTTATAATGCTTATGTTTATCAGTTTAAATACCTGAATAATATCCTGTTGAGTTTCCTCCTTGGTCTTTTGAGGTAGCTTAAGAGTCAGTAGGTATCATGATCAGTCAATAGGTATAAAATCTATTATAAAAGAGATTTTATACATTGAAAGCCCTATGAAAAGGTTCATTCTTACTGTTGTAGCAGTGTATTTATTAACTAATAATATTCCATGATTTATTTAACCATTCTTCTATCAAGAAATTTACAAAAATGTTTATAATTATATATTTTCATGAATGCATGGTTTTAGTATATGAATAAAAGTCTGAAATTCCTAGAGTATTTAAAACAATGATGTAGATATACACACCTAGGTGCTTTGCTGTCTGATAAGCCAGTGATATTATTTTGTTCATTTTTCTCCAGGCGAGACTTCAGCAGTACATGATCACAACAGATGAGCAGCTTATATCACTCACACATGCCATTAAGAACTGTCCCGTGATAAGTAACAAAGAAAGTCAGGCCTTAGAAAGGGGAGCCACAAGTCAGAGAAATATGGATAATGCAGGTGAGAATAATAATCTTACTATTCCAGAGGAGCATTAAAATACTTTCAGAGAAAGCAAAACTGTAAATCTCTATGTAACGATTGTCTGTTCATGGAGAGATAGCATTATCATCATTACATTTGCCATAATTATTCCAGCTAATATTTATTGGATACTTGCTCTATGCCAGGTTCTTTTACAGTGTTTTACATGTATTATCTCATTTAATTCTCATAATATAGCTCTCATTTAATTTTCAAAAGAATTTTTCACTCAGTCTTATGAGGTAGGTGTCATTGTTATCATTTTTTAGGTGAGAAAACTAAGGCTTGGAGAGAGGGTTGGTAACTTAATAAAGTCACACAAATAGAAAGTAGCACAACTAGCTTCCTAGGCATGTGGGAATTTAGTGCCAGCACCTTTAATTAGGGTACCCCCAGTTTGGGAGAGGAAGAGGTGGTCTTGAGAAGAAAAAAATACTGAATTTCAGAAATTCATGACCTTAGTTCATTCATGGTGATGCTATCAAAGCCTTTGCTCACCTCGTGTGCCATCATCACATGCTGTAGGCTAAACAGGACACTGAGAGTTGTTTTTTACTTTTACTTTTTACTTTTTTTACTTTGATGCATGTCTCTGTATAGAAAGAGTTTTGTGTATTTAGGAGTGTTTTCTTAGAAGTGGCTGACTAAAATTTAACTTGCATGAGGTAAACTCAATGGCGAGGGCAGATCTTCAAGGGCAGTGCTTTTCTCCAAAATACCCACTTCCTCCCAGTGCTGGCACCACAGGAGCTTGGCCCATGAGTGACTGTTCAGTGAAGGTATGGACTAGAAAGTGAGGGCTCCAGAAGCCACGTGATTTTTCCCTCTGTGGAAATGCACCTAAGTCTAAATGCCTGAAGTGTGCTCATAATTCCTTTGAGTACTAATAGCCTCTCATCTTCAGAGGACCCAGCCGTAAATGCTCGTGTATCCATGCCGTTGATGTTCAGAGGAGAAGACGTGGTTGAGTTCCCGCAGGAAGATTTGCCTGTCAAACTGTCTCAGGTGCCAAACCCTCCAGAAAGTGGGAATCTGGCCAGCAATCTTCCCGGACATATATTTGAGCCAGCAGTGTTGTTAACACCACCCAGGCAGAAGAGCAACTCAGAATTCTCTCCTCTGCAGGACGGTAAGCAGGCTTCTTCTAAAATTATATGGCAGTTGTTTTTCTTTGCTTCATATATGTCATACAGTATGTTCATTGTTCCCTCATAAACAGAATTTGAAAAGATACTGATGACCATATATAACCTTTGAGCTGAAGGAGAGTTTTTCAGAGTGGTTTATATAATGTCCATTATACCGATGGTGAAATGTGACAGTGAATTTCATTATGTATCTGTTCCATCAGGCATTGTAAATGTCAGTTAAACTCAGATCAAAGGACTAAGTCCTTAGGAATGAAATGCAGAGTTAAGGAGGGTGTCCCATTTGTCTGGATGGTCCAGGGATATTGTTTAGTCGCTCAGTTGTATCTGACTCTTTGCGCCCCCATGGACTGCAGCATGCCAGGCTTCCCTGCCCTTCACCATCTCCCAGAGCTTGCTCAAACTCATGTCCATTGAGTCAGTGATGCCATCTAGTCATCTCGTCCTCTGTTGTCCCCTTCTTCTGCCTTCAGTCTTCCCAGCATCAGCGTCTTTTCTAATGAGTTGCCTCTTTGCATCAGGTGGCCAAAGTATTGGAGTTTCAGCATCATTCCTTCCAATGAATATTCAGGATTGATTTCGTTTAGGATTGACTGATTTCCTTGCTCTTCAGGAAACTCTCAAGTCTTCTCCCACACCTCAGTTTGAAAGCCTCAGTTCTTCAGTGCTCAGCCTTCTTTATGGTCCAGCTCTCACATTCGTACATGACTACTGGAAAAACCATAGCTTTGACTATGGACCTTTGTTGGCCAAGTGATGTCTCTGCGTTTTAATATGCTGTCTAGGTTTGTCATTGCTTTTCTTCCAAGGAGCACGTATCTTTTAATTTCATGGCTGCAGTCACTGTTTGCAGTGATTTTGGAGCCCAAGCAAATAAAGCTTTTACCTGACTCTAAATGTTAAGTTCTTCATGTCATGATACTTGTTTCTTCTCTTGCTGTTCTTTCTGTCTAAATAATCTCACTTTTCTTGTGGCTTCCAATGCCTTCTATATGCCAATGACCTCCAGTTTTAGATCTTTGCCTAGATGATCTCCTGAGTTTCTGACCTATGTTTCATCTCCTTGGATGGATATGTAGACACCTTAAGCTTAGCATGTTCAAAACAATTCTTGATAATCCTCCTTCCCCTAAATCCATTCTCCTGATGGGCTCCATCTCACTAAACAGCATCACCATCCATTCACTTGTGCATGCTGGCATACTCTGCATTTTCCCTCACTTCTTGCTTTCGGTGCATCACTTGTAGTTCAGTTGCCAAGACATTTCTAGAATGTGTCTACTTCTCTCCTTCTTCATAGCCAACATACCTTAGTCAAAACTACCATCATCTTTCTTCTTGACTACTACAGTTGCTTGCTGGTCTCCCTACTTCTCTTCCTGGACCTTCTAATATCTACAGCATTTAGTAAATATAAATTATGTAAATTGAGTTGTGGACAAACCTTCTCCAGATGTCATTGCTCTTGGATTAAATTATAAAATTTCTAACGTGGCTTAAAAAGCCCTGTGACAAATGGCCCTGCATGCTTCTCTAGTCTTATACACCGTATTCCCCGATGCTCCCTTCTTGGTATGCTACAGCCAGACCGGCCTCCTTTCTTTGCTCTTTCCTATTTTGGGGCCTTCACATATGTTGTTATCTCTGGTTGTAATCATTTAAGTGTCACTTCTTGGGACTTCCCTGGTGGTCCAGTGGTTACGATTCTGTGCTTCCAATGCAGGGGCTGCAGGTTCGATCCCTGATTGGGGGACTAAGATCCACACATAGAGTGGCCAAAAAGCCTCCCAAAACACAAAGCAAAAAAGTAAATAAAAACTTTACTTCTTCAGAGATACTTCCCCATCCATCTTTAGTTTACATTATGTGTCTATAGACCCCCCAGGATTCCCAGATATGAGTTAATATATGTGTTAAAACGTGAACTAGGTAGATGGTTTTTCACAAGGTTGCTGATAAAGCTCTAAGGATTATAAAAGACTCTACTTGATTATTAGGAATAGTATTGCTGGTATATTCCCTGTTAAAATAATTGAGGCATTCAGAAACCAAATCCTTCCTTTGAAATGCTTCTCAAATGCTAACTACTAAGTGTGGTGGTGGGGCTAATGAGATGACCATAGTGCCAACTGTGGTCCAACAGTACATGTTTATTATGTTCTAACTATATCTACAGTATTGAGGAGGACTGTTCAAACTCGTCCTGCTCCACGAATTCCTCCGACCGTGGAAGTAATTGAAAAGGAACAAAATTGGGAAAAGAAGACCTTACCTGTTGGCGCAGACATTCAGAACTCAAGTGACGAGAGTCATCTCTTCACTCAGCGGTGGAGGGCCTCTCACATGGGAGAAGACGTGCAGAGCAAAACCCAGGCTCCTTTTGTTAGCCTCTCACAGCCTCTCTGCAGTTCCCGGTCAAGCATGCAGCAATCGAGAAACCCCACACTCTCAGAAGAACCCCTGGTGCTGGGAGACGGGCAGCAGCTTAAAACAGATGAGACGTTAATACAGAGAAAGGACATCATGGAACGAATTGCAGAGCTGACCCTGCAGAATTCAGCCATCAGGGCTCATCTGCATAATATTATTGGTCCAGGGGGAGAACAAGGGGACGGACTTCGGGAGTTTAACAGACAGGAGACAAGTCATGCCAGCGACACGATGGCTGTGAGTACCAATTAAGGATTGACTCCAGATGTATGAGAATTTAAGTTTATTACTGGAGCATCCAGAAGTGACCCTGGATATTTTTGAGGCTGGTGCTAGAGGGCTTATGTTTTGTCGTGTCCTTATCACAGAACAAGTAGAGGTTATTTATCAGTTTATATCACACACATGTTAGAAGAGGACAACATAAAATTTAAGTGGGGAAATGAATGAGGAACATAGGACAAAAGTAAAATGGGTAGAAAAGCTAAATTTAAGCTAGAAATGAAATTTTTAATATAGAATATAGAATAAATATGTTTTGAACGTTTGCCATACAACTGCATTTTAATTGAAATCATTTTTACTCTCAAAAGGGCTCATAAAAGAGAGTTGCATGTAGTTGGCCCTCAACTCATGAGTAGTTAATTTCTTAGGACACAATGCATTCTCCTATGGAAATGATGTTTTAAAGAATTATTGAAGTCAGACTTTAATGTATATGAATTATCTGGGGATCTTGCTAATATGCAGTCTCTGATTGAGTGGGTCTGAGGTAGAACCTGTGCGTTCCTAATAAATTTCAAATGATATTGGTCTGAGGATTACATTTTGAAGAGCCAAAGTCTACACCCTGAACACATTTGAGTCAGTCCTAATGAGATAAATGAACCTAGAACCTATTGTACAGAGTGAAGTGAGTCAGAAAGAGAGAGATGCATATCATATTCTAATACATATATACGGAATCTAGAAAAATGGTACTGAAGAATTTATTTATAGGGCAACAGAGGAGAAACAGACATAGAGAATAGACTTATGGACACGGGGAGAGGGGAGGAGAGGGTGAGATGTATGGAAAGAGGAACATGGAAACTTACATGACCATATGTAAAATAGATAGCCAACGGGAATCTGCTGTATGGCTCAGGAAACTCAAACAGGGGTTCTGTATCAACCTAGAGGGGTGTGGTGGGGAGGGATATGGGAGGGAGTTTCAAAAGGGAGGGAATATATGTATACCTATGGCTGATTGATGTTGAGCCTTGACAGAAAACAGCAAAAGTCTGTAAAGCAATTATCCTTCAAGAAAGAGTAAGATGATTTTTTTTTTTTTAAGCAAAAAAAAAAAAAAAAAA
>SJYW01022011.1:381591-436811 GCA_006410735.1 Raphicerus campestris | reverse complement strand
TATTGTTTTTTTAAAAAAAAAAAAAAAAAAAAAAAAAATGTGTACATACTGTTGTGCTGGAATTTTGTAAGTTAAGTACACTGTGGGCTGACCTGGCAGTGTAAACCTTCATTGCATTGTTTGTGGGGAGCCAAAGGACTCTAAGTTCCAATTGTGAAGCATGCCTTCATGCTGATCCCAGTGATGGGAGAGACTTCTTTTTACCCTGCCATGAAGCCAGGGTGGCATCTCTGAGTGTTCCGATGGGGACAAGGCCGTGGGAAGGAGCTGGCCAGCTTTGTGGATTAGGGGATCCATAGTGATCCCCTTCCATAAGGGCTTTAGCAGCAGGATTCCTATGAAGAAGGTTGGGAGAGAGTAGGGTGAGGGCCATCTCTGTCAGCACTGGCTCGGGGAGTGTGAATATCGAGTCACAGAAACAGCCGTCAGAAGGGACTGGCTGAAGAAGCTGAGAAGGAGATCAGGAGTAGGCCATGGTCATCGATACACACTGTCTTGGTTCTAGTCAATGGAAACATTTCTGTGTTTGCAGAGTTTTGAAGATTATTTGAAGCAGGCAACTCTTGGTTTTAAAAAGACCACAGAATTAAAAATTGAGCTTACCCCCTTTTCCCACTGGGATAACAATCAGGCAAGAGAGGACAATCTAGTTTTATTGTGGTCACTACTCTTTTTGATATAATCACAATTACTGAATGATTTTTAATTCATGCTATTTTGCTGTCTCTTTTTTAACTAATGAGTGTAAACTGCAAATTAGTGACTTCTATTAGGAATTTTTTTTCCCTCAAAGGGACATATTTAATTAAATGAAATACTTAAGAGTGACATATACATTTCTGTTAGGAATTTTCACATCAAACTTTTGTGATATTTCTTGAGTGGCTCCTTTTTACTCTTACCTCCCATATTCTTTTACAGTCACCAGCCTTCTGAAATCAGGTATTGTAGGCCAAAAGCAGCCTGAGAGGGCTGACATGTGGTCAGAAGGAGTGATTCGAGTCCTAGAAATCTTTGCCAAATAGCTCATGGTTCATGAAGATTATAATTATAGAATCATCTGTTTCAACTACCGCAGAACCTCTTGTGTATATTTTGATTCAAACCCCAGACCTGTCTTTAAATAGGGATTACTTAGAAGCCAATCACTAGGAGTAGTGTCTTCACTTACGTGGTCTTTGTGCAGCTCAACAAACACTAAGAAATTCAGGAAAGCTTTGCTTTGTCCCACAGTCACTCTACATGGACAGAGGGACTAGGAGGCTTATGTGGTATGGATATTAGAAGGATAAGTGTCCCTCCACTTTAGCCTTTATTTTTAAATTAAGAGATCTGTAAATTCTGTTACTGTTGGCCCATTATTCAAGTTTGCATGTAGTAAGGACTGCTGCTGCTGCTGCTGCTAAGTCGCTTCAGTCGTGTCCGACTCTGTGTGACCCCCATAGACGGCAGCCCACCAGGCTCCTCTGCCCATGGGATTTTCCAGGCAAGAGTACTGAAGTGGATTGCCATTGCCTTCTCTAAGCAAGGACTATGAATACTAATTTGCTGGCTCTTAGAGGGAAAGTTTATTTTTACAAAAAGTGAGGACTGTTTGCATTATTTTTAATATGGTGTCTGTGTCTTTTTTGTTTTTAAAGACTTTTCCAGCAGTGCAACCTCTGACACCAAGTAGCATGGAGGAACGGATTGCAGAGTTGAATCGACAGAGTANTTTACAAAAAGTGAGGACTGTTTGCATTATTTTTAATATGGTGTCTGTGTCTTTTTTGTTTTTAAAGACTTTTCCAGCAGTGCAACCTCTGACACCAAGTAGCATGGAGGAACGGATTGCAGAGTTGAATCGACAGAGTATGGAGGCTCGTGGAAAACTCTTGCAGTTAATAGAGCAGCAGAAGCTCATTGGCTTGAATCCTTCCTCTCCACCAGCATCCCCTGTGCAGTCACCGCTCAGAGCATGGGCTGGTTAGTCACAAATTCATAATTTAAAAATTTAGATGCATGGAAACTTTCACTTTCTTGACTGTGAGTATATATTTAGCTGAAAGAAGTCTCAAGCCCATATATTTCAGTGGCTTCAACTGTATATAGAAAGAAACAGAACTCAGTGACAAAAATGGGACCAGGCCAGTCTCCATTCTAGCTTCTGGAAAGCTATCCATGGTGCCTGCAGTTCTCTTTGGTGTCCGAGTTCCTAAGTTGCCCTACATGTAAATGGGATTGATTACAGTACCTGATTCATTTATGGCATATGCTGCAGCTAATTATAAACATGAGCATCAAAGTGATCATTTAGAATTTCACGAACAACAAATTACACACTATTATTCTGTGAAACCCTTTAAAACATTTTCATTTGTAAGTTAAACTTTCTATTCATTGTAACATTTAGGGAATGAGGAATGCTAGAGGGAATTCTAAACAATAGCAATATAGCTGAAAAATTTGTCATAGTGATCACATTCTAAAAGGTACTGAAACAAAGTAGACCTCAAGTTGCCCTTTAACCAATAATTGAATTATTAAGACCCTTAAGGGGTAGAGCTGCGTAAAGATTCCAGAGAGACTAATTAGGCCTGGTATACAGAGAAGGTTCTAATTGTCAGGAAAAGACAAAGCTCTGTGTCAGTAAGTGTTGTGCTCCCTGAGGTGTTCAAGCTATGCTGTTTGAGAGATTCCTACATCCTGTGGCTGGTTGACGGAGAGGGCAATGGCACCCCACTCCAGTACTCTTGCCTGGAAAAATCCCATGTACGGAGGATCCTGGTGGGCTGCAGTCCATGGGGTCACGAAGAGTCGGATACGACTGAGCGACTTCACTTTCACTTTTCACTTTCATGCATTGGAGAAGGAAATGGCAACCCACCCCAGTGTNATGCTGAGCCTGGTGGGCTGCAGTCCATGGGGTCGCGAAGAGTCGGATACGACTGGGCGACTTCACTTTCACTTTTCACTTTCATGCATTGGAGAAGGAAATGGCAACCCACCCCAGTGTTCTTGCCTGGAGAATCCGGGGATGGGGCAGCCTGATGGGCTGCCGTCTATGGGGTCGTACAGAATCGGACACGACTGAAGCGACTTAGCAGCAGCAGCAGCAGTGGCTGGTTGCAGTAGGTTGCCTTTAAAGGATCTACCAATAAGACTTTTACTCTCAGAGTTCTATCCTTTTTGACACTTAACAGACCCAGAAAACAGAGTGATTTGGAAAGTACTAGAAAGTGGTGGATAGTGCATTTCCCTAAGGCCCTTCCTCTTTGTTTATTCTAGGCTCCTTTCACATTACAGCCTTGTCTACTGTTCTTCATAGTCAGAAACTCTAGAGGCAACTTCTGACTAGAATAAATAAGTGAAATCACTCAATATACATGAATACCAACTACATGCCACCGTGTTCTGGGCACTGGGGATACTGCATCGAACAGGACATGTTCCTGCCCCGCTTGACTACACCAGGGTTCCAGCTGGGGAGCACACAATACACATAAGCAAATAAATACATGAGACACTGTCAGTTAATGCCAAGTGCAGTGAAGAAAAATAAAGCAGATCACTCTTAAGAATAATCTTGTGATAAAATGCGACACATCTATTTCAGTAGTTCTTTGAGGGTAATACTTTCATTTTTGTTGGCTCATTTAATTTTTGACACTGCTCAGAGCAGACAAAGCTAATACAACTCCTTGATAAGTAAGTAAATTGAGACACAAAGAGGTTGAACGATTTGTCTGAAGTTCTAAAGCAAATAGGTAGATTTGCAACCTTGTTCTTTCCATTCCAGTGCTTATTTGTGTAAGGTAGTCTTAAGTGAAATTCTTGGTTTCACAGGAACCTCTGTGGACTATAATGATAAAGATAAAAATAAATCATCTGCAATGCAGAACCTCTTTTGTTTTCTAGGGTAACCAAGGAATATGTTATAAAATTGAAAGAATGTCATTACCCCTTAAAGCCCAGAAAGCACTAGTTTTAAGCAGTGATTCACAGGAGCATTGGCTGAGCCTTTCGTGAGTAGATACTTAGTAAATATTTGTTAACTGATTATCTACTTCTGAAATATTGAAAATGTACATAATTATAGTTGCTATTGGCCATATGAACTCTTCAGCCAACTTCCCCCTCCAAATTTNCTAGTTTTAAGCAGTGATTCACAGGAGCATTGGCTGAGCCTTTCGTGAGTAGATACTTAGTAAATATTTGTTAACTGATTATCTACTTCTGAAATATTGAAAATGTACATAATTATAGTTGCTATTGGCCATATGAACTCTTCAGCCAACTTCCCCCTCCAGATTTAATGTCTTCAGTAATGGCAGTAATGTAATAGATTTAGAAGATTTAGTTTTACTGCATAACCCCAGAAATTTTCTTTTTCCTTTTTTTTGGAAAGCTTTAGATAAGCCACCGTAACCAGGATCTCCTGTTGTTTAGGATAGTTCTTAATTTCTGTTTTTCGCTTGAGGATCTGACATGATAAGCACTTGTCTGAAGATTTTGTCTCTCTAAGAACTGGCATGCTCCTGNTTAATGTCTTCAGTAATGGCAGTAATGTAATAGATTTAGAAGATTTAGTTTTACTGCATAACCCCAGAAATTTTCTTTTTCATTTTTTTTGGAAAGCTTTAGATAAGCCACCGTAACCAGGATCTCCTGTTCTTTAGGATAGTTCTTAATTTCTGTTTTTCACTTGAGGATCTGACATGATACCACTTGTCTGAAGATTTTGTCTCTCTAAAAACTGGCATGCTCCTGATTTGACACTAGTAACTACAATTTTTTGTCTCACAGTTTGTTGTTTAAAAAACCTTGAAATATATTTGTGGGCCATTATAATAAAAATATAGACAGAACCCTGAAGTTTATAATGTAAAATCTGCAGTAAGAAATCAAGTTAAATTTTAATTTTCATTGTAATGAAAGGTAATGTAACTAATGTTTATTTTTATATTATAGAGGGTGGAAAGAGGACAATTGAGGTGTCTATCCCAGGAGCAGAAGCCCCAGAAAGCTCAAAATGCAGTACTGTCTCTCCTACTAGTGGGCTAAATTCGAGAAGGTAGGGTTAAAATCAAAAGCACGGTTTGTGTTTTATGCTTTTTATGAAGAAAGGAAGTGCATAGTGTCTGACTTAGATTCAGATAGGTTTACGCATGTAGAGAAAATCAAGTGATTGGGGAGGAGAATTTGGAGGGCAGGGAAAAGAAGAGGAGTAGGGAAAAATCTTTCATTAAGTAGAAAAGCATTGGGTTGGTTATTGAAAACAAAAATGGGATAATGGCACATAGTGGGTTACAAAATCTGGAGGTAATATGTGACAGTGTGGGTAAATTGAGCAGTAGTATTTTGTTCTTTACAGTAAGTGAAACCAAAGCTCATACAGCTAATTGGGTGGTTTGCCTAGATCGGACATGTGGTTGGTAAATGGGGATGTACCTGGCTCTCTGTCCACTCTACATGCTACCACTATACTGCTCCAAGTCTCATTCCTCTTCCATGACTTCGGCCTTCTTCCCCACACCTCCACATCTGTACTTCCTCTTTTAATGTTAAAAACTTATCTGTATGGTACTGTAATGGTCTTTGTACACTCCATTCNGTTTTATGCTTTTTATGAAGAAAGGAAGTGCATAGTGTCTGACTTAGATTCAGATAGGTTTACGCATGTAGAGAAAATCAAGTGATTGGGGAGGAGAATTTGGAGGGCAGGGAAAAGAAGAGGAGTAGGGAAAAATCTTTCATTAAGTAGAAAAGCATTGGGTTGGTTATTGAAAACAAAAATGGGATAATGGCACATAGTGGGTTACAAAATCTGGAGGTAATATGTGACAGTGTGGATAAATTGAGCAGTAGTATTTTGTTCTTTACAGTAAGTGAAACCAAAGCTCATATAGCTAATTGGGTGGTTTGCCTAGATGGGACATATGGTTGGTAAATGGGGATGTACCTGGCTCTCTCTGTCCACTCTACATGCTACCACTATACTGCTCCAAGTCTCATTCCTCTTCCATGACTTTGGCCTTCTTCCCCACCCCTCCACATCTGTACTTCCTCTTTTAATGTTAAAAAGTTATCTGTATGGTACTGTAATGGTCTTTATACACTCCATTCAGACTTTCTGTAAACCCAAAAACACTCCAAAAAAAGAAAATCTACTAATTAAAACAAGGCTTAGGTTGATGAAAATATGTTACAAATAATTTACCTCATTTGGATTTAAGTCAGCCATTCCATTTCAAGCTCTTGGCAATATTGAGAATTGTGTCTTATATCAATTTTAAAGGTTAATAATGACAGATTACCCTCTCACTTTTTTTTCCCCTCTTAAATAGATCTTCAGGGGCTGCTAGTAATTCTTGTTCTCCTCTAAATGCCACCTCAGGAAGTGGGCACTTGACACCTCTTAATCCAAGAGCAAAGGTATATGATAAAGTGTAATTGTGAAATGTGTGTAGAGGTTAGGAGGGCAAGAGTGGAAGGTGGTTGATTTCACAATGGTCATGCTTAATTATTATTGCTGTTATCTTAAAGATAATATAAAATGCTCAGAAGAAAAGAAATACTAATTCACCTTCATTAGAAAAAACAAGCATGCACTTCTTTTGTTTTCTATGGTAACTAAGGAATAGAGTACAGTTCAATAAGATTTCAACAAAGATGGACATTATTGTTTCCTGCAGAGCATTCTGAATAGCGTGGCAAGACACACAGGGGTGTCTTGGGTGGGTTGTGGGTTTATGGGGTGCTGGTTTCCTCAGTCCTTGCCGTGGCTCTGTAGGCCTCGGATAGCTGGAGCCCTGGGACCGGTCACTCTCCTGTCACTCTGCCCCAGTGTGCATATCTGAGTGTGCCACAGAGAGGTTTCATGCCACATTTAGAGAGTTCCAGCACAAATGGTTAATAAATGTCTTACATATTTTTATGTATTCTGATTTGTTACAGGAATATATAGAAACTAAGCTTTTCTTACAATGTATCCCTATTTTTTGCAAAAAGAATGTTTCTGTGCTGGTAATACAGCAAAATATATTAATAACTTTCCTTTGTTTGGTCATAGCAAATTGTGAGGATAACTTTAAAATCATAAACATTACGTTTGCAAATGTGAGCTAACAACTGTTTGATGGGGGAGAATCCTCTTTGCTCTTCTTATTACTAGCTACAGTAATTAGACCAAATAGTGAGTGCTTCAGTAAGTGTTGAATATTTATAGTCCAAATTAATTGATANTGTGAGGATAACTTTAAAATCATAAACATTACGTTTGCAAATGTGAGCTAACAACTGTTTGATGGGGGAGAATCCTCTTTGTTCTTCTTATTACTAGCTACAGTAATTAGACCAAATAGTGAGTGCTTCAGTAAGTGTTGAGTATTTATAGTCCAAATTAATTGATAGACTCAGATAACCCATTGCCTAGCACTGGAAGATTTGTCTGTTCTTTGCTGTTTCTTACATCCTAAAAAGAGCTTTAATGTAAACTATTTTATATAATCTGCCCTTAATTTCTGGAATTTAGTAACATTTAATTTACTAAGATCAAATAACTTTTTGTTATTTTAAAAAGCTGTTGTATGACTTGCATAAAATATTGGATTGATCCTTTTTTTAAAAAAATAGGCCTCTCAAATCAATAAGGAGATTTGTTGACCAGGGAATATTTGGGAGTGTCTCTGTTACAGAATAAAAATTGCCAGTATTGATAATTTTTAGTACCATTCAGTGGTATAGGATAACTTTGGTTCTTTGTACTTGGTATGAATAATTGTAAATCTTGAGTGGTATTGTGCTTCTGATTACTTTCTAAAGCCTTTTTGCATCTTTATTCAACAGACTGAGAAACAAAATGAAGAAGGCTGGTTTGCTCTTTCTACCCACGTGTCATAAGTGAGGTCAAGTTGTAGAGTTTGTTTTCAGTAATATATTCTTGAACTTCTACTCCCCTTTCCCTGCTTTCAAATTTCTGTGTTTTTCTTTCAGATAAAACTTAACAAAGATCTTGTGAATTAGCACTAACAGAACCAAGATATAGAGCAATTATTTTAATTTCTGCCTTTTCAAATAGATTTCTGACAAATAGCCTTGTAAATAAAATTTGACTAGAGAAAAATTAAAATTGTGTATTCTCATAAATTCAAGGGTTTTCTCAGTATTGTATTTTAATTTTTATCCTATTTATTCAGAATTTTTTGGTCTAGTATATCTTAAATGTTGTTTATTTTTTTCTGATGAACTAAGTTGGTTTTCATGTAACTTACAATAAATAGCCTCTGTGTGACTAAATTCTGGCTTTCAGAAAAATTTAACACCCCTTTTTTGGGGAAGTTGTTATGTCTATCACTTTTTCTATCAAGCTAATGTATGGTTGTAAAAAGTAAGCATGGGAGTATTTGTTTATATTTGCTTAAGAGTGGTTATATATATTATAAAGTTCTTCAGTTCAATTCACTCAGTTGTGCCTTGACTCAACCCCATGGACTGTAAACACCAGGCTTCCCTGTCCATCACCAACTCGTGCGGAGCTTGCTCAAACTCATGTCCATCGGGTCAGTAATGCCATCTCATCCTCTGTTGTCACCTTCTCCTCCTGCCTTCAATCTTTCCCAGCATTGAGGTCTTTTCCAAAGAGTCAGCTCTTCACATCAGGTGGCCAAAGTAGTGGAGCTTCAGCTTCAGCATCAGCCCTTCCAGTGAACATTTTAGGATTGACTGGTGTGATCTCCTTGCAGTACAAGGGACCCTCAAGAGTCTTCTCTTCACTACAAAGTTCTTACATAGTCTTCAAATGTGAAAATGTCACATTAGTTATGGTAATGTATATTAAATAAATAACAATTGAGCTTGGATATCTCAGTACAGAAACATTGATTTATGGCTTATTTAATGTTTGGAACAGAATTGAGTACCAAACGTTGCTAGCACATTTCCCCAGCCTTTAATCTACTGTACCTTCAGGGTAGATTTTTCTTAAGGTACCTGTTTGGGCTCACATATTGGTTGCTATTTTAAACTTGGGTTTTTGCATGGTCTCTGCTTCTTGGCTCTGTGATAGGAATTCTCAGCCTAAGTGAGGTGTGACTGGGAAGGGGACACATTGAAACTACTTGGGGGTACTTTCTCAGACAGCACAGGTATCACTGACTAGATTTATGTGAAGTCATCTGTATGCATTTGCATTATTGCAGATTCTTCCATTTGTACTGTACTTTTTAAAACTTGGTATTTAATAAATACTTTTCCTGTCTGGCATATCAAACCATTTTGGTGTTATTCCTTGTATTATTGAAATGTCAGGTTATCTGCTTGGTTTGTGAATGCATTATTTTGACATACATTGGGTTGAAATTTTTGGCCAACTCAATATTTCCTTTCATATTCTCCAACTTGTTGACTCTTTATTTTTTTTCCCCTATATTCCTTTCAACCTCTAAGATGCCTTTGCATGACATTTTAAAAAGCTCCTTAGGGTGATTTCATGTGCAGTCAGAGCTGAGAAACAATGCAAAGAACTTTTACCGGTAGCTCACTGGCAACCTGTGGGACCGACATGTAAGTCTTCATCCTGTTAATGTTTGTTTTTGCTGATAAGATACAAAAGTAGATTGAAAAAACTCCAGTAATAATAGATGCAGAGTAAAGAGGCTTTCTTTCTTAGGCCTTCTGAAGTAACGCTCCTCAACTTCAGATGTTCTTAGAGTCATCTGAGGACCTTCTAAAGTTCCCAATTCCCAGTCCTCACTCCAGACCAATTAAGTTAGAATCTTGGGGGGGTTGAGGGTGGGGGACACAAGCACTAGTATGTTAAAATCCTCCTGAGATGATTCCAGTGAATAGCCAAGTTTGAGAAACTATAAAGACATTTATTATCCCCAAATCATAAATTAATGCACATTTGGTTTTAATTAACAACCTAGATAGCATCTTGAAAAGCAGAAACATTACTTTGCCGACTAAGGTCCATCTTGTCAAGGCTATGGTTTTTCCTGTGGTCATGTATAGATGTGAGAGTTGGACTGTAAAGAAAGCTGAGTGCCAAAGAATTGATGCTTTTGAACTGTGGTGTTGGAGAAGACTCTTGAGAGTCCCTTGGACTGCGAAGAGATCCAGCCAGTCCATTCTGAAGGAGATCAACCCTGGGATTTCTTTGGAGGGAATGATGCTGAAGCTGAAACTCCAGTACTTTGGCCACCTCATGAGAAGAGTTGACTCATTGGAAAAGACTCTGATGCTGGGAAGGACTGGGGGCAGGAGGAGAAGGGGACAACTGAGGATGAGATGGCTGCATGGCATCACCGACTTGATGGACGGGGGTTTGAGTGAACTCCGGGAGATGGTGATGGGCAGGGAGGCCTGGCGTGCTGTGATTCATGGGGTCGCAAAGAGTCGGACACAACAGCGACTGAACTGAACTGAAGTGAATTGAACCGTTAAACTGCTTTTATTAGCTTCTGTTTATCAACTTTCAGAAGCAACAGCATCAGTAGGTCTTGAGACATGAGCCCCCACCAGCAGCATCAGCATCACCTGGTGTACTTACTAGAAATGAAACTTTGGGGCCCCTCAGTTTAGTTCAGATCCATGGTTCCCAAGTTTGACCATTAACCAAGTCACATGAAAGGCTTATTTAAAAAGACATCAGTTTCTTTTCTTTTTTTTTTTTTGCAAGGAGATCCAACCAGNCAAGTTTGACCATTAACCAAGTCACATGAAAGGCTTATTTAAAAAGACATCAGTTTCTTTTCTTTTTTTTTTTTTGCAAGGAGATCCAACCAGTCCATTCTGAAGATCAGCCCTGGGATTTCTTTGGACAGAATGATGCTAAAGCTGAAACTCCAGTACTTTGGCCACCTCATGTGAAGAGTTAACTCATTGGAAAAGACTCTGATGCTGGGAGGGATTGGGGGCAGGAGGAGAAGGGGAAGACAGAGGATGAGATGGCTGGATGGCATCACGGCCTTGATGGATTTGAGTCTGAGTGAACTCCGGGAGATGGTGATGGGCAAGGAGGCCTGGCGTGCTGCAATTCATGGGGTCATGAAAAGTCAGACACGACTGAGCGACTGAACTGAACTGAAGCACTAGGCACTGTTTTAGCCACATGTTTTCATGACACCGGAAGAACTGGACGTGACTAAGTGACTGAACAACACTACTATTAATATTGCAGATGAGGAAATGTGGCTCAAGGAGGTAAGCCCTCTCTCAAGGTCACATGAGTTGGGAGTCTGGCACTCGATGGGAACCTAGGCAGTCTTTTTTCAGAATCTGTGCTGTGCTGCCCTCTTACAGTGTGTATGGTATGGAAGCACCATAATGATAAGAGCTGTTCTCTATTGCTCCATTCCTGTGGCTGGTGCTGTGCTAAGCTGCAGTAGCCCCTTACCACATTTAACGCTAACAGTTAACCTATGAATTGAGTATATTTAAATACCATCCCACTCTTCTTTATAGATGAGGAAACTGCGCTCTAGAGGNATTTATCCATTCACCTGCCGATAGCCATTTTGATGGTTAATTCTTTTGCTATTGTGAATATGGCTGCTATGAACATTCACATATAAGGCTTTGTATGAACAAATTTTTTATTCTCTTGGGAAAATACCTTAGACATGGAATGACTTGGTAAATATTTAACTTTTAAAGAAACTACCAATTGGTGTGTCTGAAGTGGTTGTGTTACCTTTCATTTCAACAGCAATATGTGAGAGTTCCATTTGCTCCACACCCTTCCACATTTGGTACTGGCAATTTTTAAACTTTTACCCATCCCAGTATGAAATGTGTGCATTGTGGTGTGCAACTCTCTAGAGCCTACTCCTATGCATCTTTCCATGTGTTTATTGACTGTTCATATATCTGATGTGAAGTATTCAAAGTCCTTTGCCATTTAAAAATTTAGGGTTTTTTTTTTCTTATTGAATTATAAGTTTTTTTTTTTTTAATTTCTGGATGCCAGGTTCTTTGTCACATATTGTGAGGTTGTAACCATTTAAAAACAATGTTTTGTAACCAGTAACATTAGGTGCTTAAAAATAATAATGATCTCTGGCTGTGCCACAGAGCAGTTGGGAGAGCAATTGCTAAACTGAGAAATCTGTCAAGCCAAGTCTATATTTTGTGCACTTAGAGTCCTGCGACCAAAGAGCCCACAACACAAAATATTACTCCTAAAGACCAACAGAGATAACATAGTATAAAATAAATAAAAATGTCTCTGTGACATATATCTTTGCTGATGATAGTCTGTGATCAGGGAAGCTTTGAGCCATTTTGTATTATTGAGCATATCTTTCAAAGTGTTCAAGTTACCAATAAACCATTCTTAGGATCATAATCATAAGCTAGACATATTAAACAGGGATGATAAACTAGTAGAATGCTGGGCTTTCTGTTTGGCTTTGATCCTGAATCCTGGGCCACGAAGTGGGCGGGGCTAGAGGGGGAATGAGTGAGCTGACCCAGAAAGTCACCTCGGGCAGCGCATGCGCCGGCAGTCCCCTCCCGTCTGGAAGGGGTGTTGGCGTTGCTGTGGTAACCGCTGTAAACGGAGAACTGGGACTGATGCTGTGACTGCGAAAGCCGAGCGCCTGTGGAGTAACCTTAGGTAAGTAAGCCTGGCAGTTCCCACAAACTCCCCCTCAAATCTGTTAGTAAGGGCGCAGTGAGCTCTATTTTACCTTCTCTTAAACTGAATTAGTGTTTTTCGGACTTCGTTGAAACATATTCCTTATCCTGTCTATGGATCAGTTCGCTAAGCATTTGAAGTGACAGCATTCGCAGGAATGGGGTTCCACACTGTAGATACAAAGTGGATACAGTTCCTGCCTGCAACAAGCTCATAATCTAGCTAGGGAGGAAGGCGGAGGACAGCTGGAGTCTGAGTTAGACCTGGCTGAGCCAAAAGCCGGGGAGGTGGGGTGGTTGGTGGGAAAGTGCCTGGGTTCTCAGTCAACAAGACACCCTATCCCACACTAAGTGGTGTGACAGTTGGCAGGTTGACCTTCTGCACTTTACTTTCCTCATCTAGGCAGGGAAGGTGGCAGTGCTTACTTCATGGGGTTCCTGTTACAATTAACTAGGATAATACAGGTCAAGTATGTAGCACGTGCAAGATACAGTAGGATATAGTAGCATACAAGTAGACAGCATGTCCAGGCAAGCGCTGAGTTGTCCCAGTTGGCTACTGACTAGAACTTTCGGGAAGGGGCTGAGGAGGGTTCAGGAAGGGGGAAGGTGACAGGAGATGAACTGCAGACAGTAGGACTAGAAGCAGAGAATGGATACAAAAGGCAGAACTGGACACTGGGCAACAGGACTTGGAAGTCAATTGCATGAGCTGGGTGAGAGGAAAGGATTCAAAGAGTAACTGCTCTGCTTTCTCATCTGTAAAATGTACCTAACTCATGGAGTTTTGAGAAACACGTGAAACAGTAAACAGTATGCGTAAGATCCTCAGAACTGTGCTTGACACACAGTAAACATTAAAAAACAAACAACAAAAAGACCCACGAGCTATTCTCTCCACAGTTGTCTCTCACACTGTAAAGTATAAACTTTTTATGCAGGAATCTATGACTGTCAACATGAG
Organism: Raphicerus campestris; assembly: GCA_006410735.1. NCBI lineage: Eukaryota > Metazoa > Chordata > Mammalia > Artiodactyla > Bovidae > Raphicerus > Raphicerus campestris. The sequence continues at coordinate 423,229 of SJYW01022011.1, read as the reverse complement.
CAGCTCTGGCACACTGAGTTTGTGAGAGTGGGGACTGACTCTGGAATCTAGGAAATGAATCTGAGTAATGTCACCTTGGGGAGCTCTCTGTCTGGCTTCTAGCCAACCTCTTCCTAGCAACACATACTCTGCATCACGATGTACCGTAATTTTCTTTTTTCTTTATACTTCTTCAGGGTTGACTCAAAACTTTACAGTNCATGAGCAGCTCTGGCACACTGAGTTTGTGAGAGTGGGGACTGATTCTGGAATCTAGGAAATGAATCTGAGTAATGTCACCTTGGGGAGCTCTCTGTCTGGCTTCTAGCCAACCTCTTCCTAGGAACACATACTCTGCATCAAGATGTACCGTAATTTTCTTTTTTCTTTATACTTCTTCAGGGTTGACTCAAAACTTTACAGTCTACTTAGTGAGTTGGTTAACAGGATTAGCCATAGGCTGGAACAGTGAGTGTGAGTCTAATGAAAACAGATGTAAGATAGTTCTACAAATAGACTCCCAAACCTAGCTAGTTTAGTTGTATAAGATAGGACATGGTTAGGAATACACAAATAAGGTTTAGTGATTCTGCTGCTGCTGCTGCTAAGTCACTTCAGTTGTATCTGACTCTGTGCAACCCCATAGATGGCAGCCCACAAGGCTCCCCCATCCCTGGGATTCTCCAGACAAGAACACTGGAGTGGGTTGCCATTTTCTTTGGCCACAAAAGGATTATGAAGAGTCGGTATATAATGAGCCTGCTCACCCCACCTTTGCAGATAGCATAATATTAGGCTACCTTGAAAAAACCCAATGTCCCTAACCAGTAAAGTGATGGTTCACATCTTCTGGAAAGTGTCCAGATCCTTCAAAGTACATATAAAATCGGGAGGGGTATATGATGCACTGGGAATTAATTTCTTGATCTGTCCAGATGCTGAAAAAAGTTGAAAATATGTTAGTGAGGAATAGTTGAAAGATTTGAGATGCTTTAGTTGGTAAAAGAGGATCTGGGGAGGAAAGTAAACCAGCTACAATTATTTAAATGGCTATAGTAAACAGAAAAACTTGTCCTATGTGTTCCCAGAAGAATAAGGGTCAAATAGATTCAAGCTGCAGAAAGGGAGATTTTGTATAATATAAAATGAGCTTACTAAGAAATAGAAAATACTCATTAACAGAATGTGTTTACTCTCTTGATACATTTAAATTGAAGCTGGTGTCTCTTGGTGTTTTCTTTCATTTGTTCCTTTATCCAGGATGTGATACATTCATCCCTATTTTATATAGTGAGTGTCAGGCACTGTTCTTTGAAAACTTTATTAACTCATTGAGCTCTCAGAACAACCTTGGGAAGTAGGTATTGCACTTTATAGATGAGAGGGCACAGAGAGGTTAAATACTGACTCAGCACCCCACAACTAGTAACAGGAAGAGCTGAGACTACTACTTTTCTAGCGGTGCTGGGCTTGAGCTGTAGATGTGTGACTTATTTTGGGTGAGAGGTTAGACCAGATTAAACCTCTTTCAACTGTCAAAGATTGTATAGTCATATTTATTGAGCCCTCGCTGTATTAAAGAGAATGTATAGTAGTGATAGTAAAATCCCCATTTTCCAGGACCTAACAAGGAGTTTGCTCTAAAACACTGATTTTTACCTCTGGTTCTATTCTCTGTCTGCCCAAAAGAATTACATAGGGAGTGAGACCGTAAGAATGGTATGTTGTGAAACATTTTCCAAGTGATTGTAAAGTGCAGCCAGAGTTGAGGACTGTGGGTATAAAAGATCTCATTTAATATTTACAGTGATTCTACCAGACAACCTTATCATCCCCATTTTACATATAAAAGGTTAAGGGATGTTAGGAGCTTGGACTTTGGCCAAGCTAACCTTTTTTTTCTTGGCCAAACAAGTCTCTCTGTCATCAAAGCCTCACCAGGTTACAACTTCCCAATTCCTTCATTCTAAAAGAATTAAAATGAACAAAAAATCAAGAGAGGGTGTCATTATTATGTCAGTGCAAGAAAACAGATGGATTAAAGTCTATGTTCAGAAGATGAAGGTAGGTGGTAGTCATCCTACCCTCTCATGCACTGATCATGTAGTGTAGATCACAGCTGCTTTGGGGATACAGTCTTTCTTTGGAGATCAGAATAGTATAATAATGCAGTAGTTCAGTTAATTTTCATAGTAGCCTTATAAGAAGTTTTCTCTACATTCCCGTTTTACANGAAGATGAAGGTAGGTGGTAGTCATCCTACCCTCTCATGCACTGATCATGTAGTGTAGATCATAGCTGCTTTGGGGATACAGTCTTTCTTTGGAGATCAGAGTAGTATAATAATGCAGTAGTTCAGTTAATTTTCATAGTAGCCTTATAAGAAGTTTTCTCTACATTCCCGTTTTACAGCTGAGGAATTGATGTGAAGTTTTATTAGCTAAACTTTAGGCAAAACTGGGATTCAAACCTGAATCTAACCACAGATCTGATCCAGACAGAATTTCTACTCCGCCTGCCAGCCATGCCATAGAAGAATGCTGAGGAAACAGGCAATGTTTAGTGTAGGGGAAGGAAGACTTAGAAGAAAGATAGAGTAGGTGTTCTCATCTACAAGAGCTGCAATAGAGAGAGAGGGCAGAGAAAACGTCTCATGTCATTCCCCTCCTTAAAGACCTTCAGTGGCATTCAATTGCCATAGAAATAAATTCTAAACTCCTTAGCAAAACTTAGAGACAATTATATAATCTGCTGCCTGCCTCCTCTTCAATGTCCATTTTACTCTCCTGATCTAGCCAGTAGCCTGCTTTCAGCCCTTCACAGACGCATCTCTCTGAAGCTCCCTCACTTCCCACTTCATGCCTGGCCAACCTCTTCTAATCTCCCATCTCAAATGCCTCTTTGCTAACTCCAGACATGGTTTCGTCTTCTTGCTATATGTGCCCACAGCACCCTAATTTTTGTAAAACTCATTACATTTTAATTGCTTTTTTAATACCTGTCTTTCTAAACAAGCTCCACTAAGTTAAGGGCTGTATCTTTCTAGTGCAGTACTGTAATTTAATGCCTAATGTAAGACTTGATACAGAGAATATGTCCTCAACAAATATTAAAATATTGAAATTGATTAGCAACACCAGGGGAATTTGATGATGGGAAGAGGAAGCAGAGGGGATGAACCTGAGGCAGGATGGCAGAGGGTTAATTTTAATGGTGGAGCATTTAGGGAATGATGATGGGCTTGGGTGGTGTCTCACTGTGGACCTCTGGAAAACCAGAGGGCACCATGGTGACAAGTTTGCCTGGAGGAAGGGAGTATCTGATTCTATTTTGCCACACTACAGAGGTCTCTGATGGTAGGTGTGGCCTCCCACTGGTAAAGTCATTTGTGATACTGTGTAAACATAAGATTGTCAACACATATGGTGTTTGGTGCTTGTGGAATTTGTTGACAGGAAAAAAATTCTGATTTCTCTTACAGCCCTCTCCCTTTCTCTGTCTCAATTTTATGCTTACAGAGAAAATGAAGGAACCAGATGATCAGGATACTGATGAGGGGAAATCAGATAGATCAAAGAGCGACAGAAGGCAGTCTCATTCCTCTAGATCTCCATCAGGAAGTAAGTAAAGATAATAGTGTACACTTAGGGTCTTTATTATTAAATTTAAGTAAAATAATTTTTAAAGAGTGCATGTCTAAGTTTATATGACAGAAAATTTACTTGTTTAATTCCCTTACTAAACTCTAAAGTTCTTTAGGGGGCAGATTCTGGGTCTTAATCATTTTGTCTCTAGCTCCTAAAGAACAGAGAAGCTACTATGATCTCTATACTGATAGTGACCCATCTTCGAATCGAGTCTGGCTCTTTCCTGTCGGGTCTACACGGTCTTTAATGGGCCCCTCTGATCAGTGTAGTGGAAAGAGAATTGGACTTCAGTTTTGAGTCCTGGGTCTACTATTTAGAGATGCTTGATCTTAGATAAATTATTTCAGCATTCTGCACCTCAATTATTCTACCCACAAAATGACCATTGTGAGCTGTCTGAGAATTAATTGGATACCATACATGGAAGAATCTCCATGTAGATAGATAGAAGGGAAAGTGAAGATTTTGTAATATGATTTTTAAAAGACTGCCAGTTCTTTCTGACTGGGGATCATGGTGTGAGGTAGCTTAGTGGAATCTTGACTTTTTTTAGTTTCTAGTCCTAAGTCTAGCTTCAGAAATACAATTTTTACTATTCACCTAGAGGAGATCAGGTCCTGGGGAAATCAATTTACTTATAAATTGTACATTAAATTGTTTCAGTTTATCTGAGACATTATCTGGCCAATCCATGATTTCTGCATATTATGTTTTATTTTAGGTGTATATGTTCTCTTGCTTGGACTTTTGTAACAAGGATCTCTACTCAAGTCAGCCTGACCATACCTCCACTAGAGTTATCCTCCCCAGATATCACTCTCCTCAAAAAACTTCAGTGTGCATCTCTTTTGTTTTTCCATTTACACTCTTCTCTGCTTCCTGCACAGAGGATTGTCTACTGTATAGTTTCCAGTCCTTTGCAGCATTTTCCTGGATGGATGGATTTAATGATAATGACCTTTTGTCCAGCACCGCCTGTTAGTTTTTTCTTTCCAAGCTCCACTTTTCCTATCAGTGTCACAGTCCTTCAATTAGGCTCAGAATATTCATTTTTAGAAAAATGATTTATTCCTCTTCACCTGTATTCACTCCCATTTCCATTATCCAAGCTGGCAGCCTTAATTCATTTCATGGCAGCTTGGGTATCAAGCTTTTAATATTGTAATCTAGAAACAGGGAAATAATATTTGATTGTGATAGTCACATGGAAGAGCTAAGATATCTGTTCAATGGTATCACTGGAGAATAGTTACCCACGGGTCCCTCTTGGGGCAATTCAAGAAATGGGGCCACATCTAGGTGTCCAGGATTATTTTCTTTCTATCCAAATGCATGAATCCTATAGATCCCTATCCTGTTGTCTTGTTAATTGGCTTGGCCCAGCTTTCTCACCCCATTCATATTAGTCTTGGGCCTTATTTCTCATCTTTTACCTTCATCTCAGCTAGATCTTGGCTCAGACAGTAAAGAATCTGCCTGTGGGTTCCATCCCTGGGTTGGGAAGATCCCTTGGAGAAAGGAATGGCTACCCACTCCAGTGTTCTTGCCTGGAGAAATCTCATAGACAGAGGAGCCTGGCGAGCTATAGTCCATGGGGTCACAAAGAGTCAGACACGACTGAGGACTAACACTTTCACAGCCAGATCTAGGTGGTTCACTTCTTTCTAGCACACTTACCATTTCTGCCTTGTTATTCTGAAACTTTACTTGGCCCTTTCCCCTGCTCGACATGGTATATTTGAACCACACTCATGTTTGGCCTTGATCTGAACATTAACTTAGACCTGTTAGTAGGTCTGTTTTACTCCCATTCCAATTCTCTTTCTCTTCTAGCTGTTCTAAAGAGAATAATCTGACTTATTCCTGGGGTATCATTCAGAGATAAATAGTCACACCGAGAGAAGTTTATTCTTGTCTGTGCTTAGTCGCTCAGTCAGCTTTACTTATTTTTGACATAAAAGTGAAAGTTGCTCAGTCATGTCTGACTCTTTGCAATTCCATGGACTATGTAGAATTCTCCAGGCCAGAACACTGGACTGGGTAGCTGTTCCCTTCTCCAGGGGATCTTCCAAACCCAGGGATCAAACCCAGGTCTCCCACATTGCAGGCAGATTCTTTACCAGCTGAGCCACCAGGGAAGCCCTTAAAAGGTCCCATATAAACAATAGGTTGGTCAAATCAAATTAAATTGAAAAAATGATAGCAGCAAAGCAGCCAATCTTTTTTTCTTTACCTTTTGCTTTCTTATAAGTCTGTTTTGATAGGAAATAGACTGGTAATGAAGTGAAAATGGAGATTAACTCACAGGAAAAGCTTGAAACAATTTTTGTAAAGCTATAAGAGTGACCAAATAAAATGTTTTTTTAAAGAATTTTTGAGTTTAAAATTCATTCAATTTAGAGTACAAATGAATTGGACATATTGGCTTCTTTGAAAATGAGAAAATGTTTAATTCAAATTTAGAAATTATTGAAACAATTTATTTTTAATAGCTGCTATGAAAGAGGATCACAAGTCTATTGACAATACCACAGGCGAAGGATTTACTGAAGGGGAAGAATCATATATAGAGGATGATGAATCCTATGTGGAACGTTTGGAAGGAAGTTCAAGTTCATTTCAAGATGATTATGCAGAAAGCCTTGAAGGTAATTATTATCAGTTTTCTATCAGTGATTGTCCCTGTTTTAACTTAACGTTTGCAAAGTATGTGGGGAGTGATAAAAGAAAGAACATAAAACATATTCTGATAGGGTGGTTTAGCAGCTCTGGAGCTGTATATTTCATTTCTGAGGATCACATACTCATACTGGATTTTTCTGGGCAGTGGGATGCTATAAGGAACAATCAACCCTACATTAGTGAGAATAACTCTTCCTTGGAACTGATCGTGTGCTGTCTTGTGAGCCTGCTGTAACCAGGTGCTCACTTGTACATCCTGTGTTCAGGCCAGAAGTAGTAGTTACTGCTAGAGTATTATGGGCTAGATACATTCTTCTTGTCTTCATGAAATGTGATATTAGGATTGATCAGACACTCTTCTTAGTTAAAATATTTTTAACTTTTTAGAATCTCGGAATATGGAAACTCCTGCCCCAGATGCAGAGGAGGCAGAGGAGGAAGTTAAGAAGAAAATATCAGAAAGCTTCTTCTACGATTACATGGAGCTTGTCTCAATGCCTTTTGTGACTCCAGATTCAAACATACCACTGGATCTTCTTACACTTGTGTATCCACTCCAGTCTTGTATAATTTTGGAATTTCAGCTTTTTAGGTCAGGGATTGGCAAACTATAGCCATGGTCTTAATTTAGACTAAGCTTTTGTTAGAAGCCAAATAACTACAAAAAGAAATAATGCTTTTCTGGCTGTCATTTCAGGAGATCTGATGTGAAGGAAACCAGGAGGACTTTTATTCCCATCTATCTCTACCAGCTTGGCCCCCTTTTTCAGTGCCTGTCAAGTGAAAATCATTGATCCCCCTTCTTAAAACACTAACATGGCCATTGTCAGGCCTTAGTACTTTCACATTATTTATCAGATAAATTATAGAGAAGATAGCCCTGAGGAGGAAGCAGGGAACAAAAGTACAGGTTTTAATAAGAGAAGAAGAGTCTATAGAGAAATGTAAAAGTAGGATAATTAACAAGGGGACTTGGGGTCTGCTATCACTTTATGATGTAGGTTTGTAAAGCACTGGTTTGAAGACAATTTCCATTAAGGCCTCTGTTTAGCAGTTAAGTATGTTTACCTTCCAAAGGGCAGTGATTATGACGCCTTCATGAAAGGGGTGCTTACAGAGGTAGGGCAGTGTACTTCCTGACTCAGTTTTTCTTTTTATTTAAAGATTGAACAGATTGTTATTTTAGCTTCTAACTCTGTTTCTCTAATCCTGCTGCTGCTGCTAAGTCGCTTCAGTCATGTCTGACTCTGTGCGACCCCATAGACGGCAGCCCACCAGGCTCCCCCGTCCCTGGGATTCTCCAGGCAAGAATACTGAAGTGGGCTGCCATTTCCTTCTCCAACCCTAGGTATAACTAAAACTAATTCACCCTGAAACTTGTAACCTGGAGTTTTCTCTCTTGAGGGCCTTAAAAAAAAAAAAAATCTGTAGCCCTTGGACCAGTGAAAGTTATGCTATTGGCCTTCTAGCCTAATTTTTCAAATGAGGTCGTTTATTAGTCATCTAGAAGTTTCTCCTGACATGCACATGCTCAGAAAGCTTCCTCGACCTACTAGCGTTATTGCCATGAGGACAGGGCTTTGGGCATATGTACTCTGAAAAACTTCTCAGGTAATTTTCACTGTGCTGCCTTCTCCTGGCTGTCAACACTAGGGACTTGCTGCTTCAGAATACAAGGATCTCTGTTTTAGAGAGAGACACCAAGTTTATAAATCAGAGAGCCAGAGAGATCTTGACTTTTGACTCAGTGCATGAATCCTTTCTACTCATGCTGGATGAGTATAAGCTTTGGGCTTGTCTTGATCAATTTCAAAACCAGGGCAGTCACAAAGCAACTAATCCCATTTTTGAATAGCTTCCATTATTAGAGAGCTCTTCCAGATCTTGAATCAAAATCTGCCTTTATGGATGTCCTGCATTAGACTTTGTCCTACTCTCAGGAGATGGAACAAATAATCTGTTTCTTGTGAGAAGCTCCAAGAAGGCATCTGTCATGTGTGTGCCCCAGGTACTTTTAAAATTCTTCATATATATCAGATATAAAATATGTGTCTTCTAAATCAATTAATAAATGTGTTTATAAAATATCACTTAAACCACAGCATAATTTGTAAAAGACACTAAACAGAACTTAAGATAGTGTTTAAACACCATTTTAAAGTGGAGGTCTCTGATGGCTATGGATGGACAGTGAAGTCCCTAGGCCTTTGGTAAGAAGTTAAGAAAAGATGCCAGAAGAAAGGGTGAAGTAAAACACAAGGGAGTTGTAGATGTATCAGAACACATTTTTTACGTTTTCAGAGCTCTGCTTATGGACTGCCTTGTCTTCTGGGTTTAAAAGGGGGGTTCAGACTCTAGTTATGCAACATTCATTTATTCATTTAGCCTAATAGGTTCAAGACCCTGGGGAGCATTCCAGGAAACAGATAAATGAGAAGCAATCTCTGTCCTCAAGCAGGTTGCGATTGATTTAGAAACAGCGTGTCTGGGAAGATACAGTCTTAGCCATTCTTCATTTGAAAGGGCTCTCAATCAATGCAGCTGCAAGGCAGAGTTTTCCCCCTTGAAATCAGTGATGATAATATTAGATTAATGAGCATGTCTCTGATTCTCTACTATCCAAATTAGTGAGGGGATTGTACCTCATTTCTCCCTTCATAGTTACAGATGTACCTCTAGCCCTCTAGAGTGTTACATTGGTATCTGGGAAAAGGGAAAAGAGAGGAAGAAGAAGGAAAGGTGAGAGCAGTGATTAAGGAGAGGGAAAAGGAGGGTAGGCAGAACTTCCTGCCCCATACCAGGCTCTGTCAAGGCTGTATATTGTCACCCTGCTTGCTTATATGCAGAGTGAGTGCAAGCGTGCTAAGTTGCTTCAGTCATGTCTGACTCTTTGTGACCCTATGGACTGTAGCCTGCCAGGCTCCTCTGTCCATGAGATTCTCCAGGCAAGAATACTGGAGTGGATTGTTGTGCCCTCCTCCAGAGGATCTTCCTGACCGAGGGACAGATCCAGCGTCTCTTGTGTCTCCTGCATTGGCAGGTGGGTTCTTTACCACTAGCACCATCTAGAAAGCTCTATATGCAGAGTGAAAGTGAAAGTCACTCAGTCATGTCTGAGTGTCTATACAGTCCATGGAATTCTCCAGGCCAGAATACTGGAATGGGCAGCCTTTCTCTACTCTAGGGGATCTTCCCAACCCAGGGCTCGAACCCACGTCTCCTACACTGCAGGTGGATTCTTTACCAGCTGAGCCACAAGGGAAGCCCATGTGCAGAGTACATCACGTGAAATGCCAGGCTGGATGAAGCACAAGCTGAAATCAAGATTGTTGGGAGAAATGTCAACAATCACAGATATACAGATGATACCATTCTAATGGCAGAAAGAGAAGAGGAACTAAAGAACCTCTTGATGAGGGTGAAAAGAGAAGAGTGAAAAAGCTGGCTTAAAGCTCAACATTCAGAAAACTAAATCATGGCATCCAGTCCCATCACTTTGCAAATAGATGGGGGAAAACTGAATACAGTGACAGACTTTATTTTCTTGGGCTCCAAAATCACTGCAGAAGGTGACTGCAGCCGTGAAATTTAAAGACACTCCTTGGAAGAAAAGCTAGGCAAACCTAGATAGTGTATTAAAAAGCAAAAACATCGCTTTTCTGACAAAAGTCCGTATAATCAGAGCTATGGTTTTTCCAGTAGTCATGTACGGATGTGGACCGTAAAGAAAGCTGAGTGCTGAAGAATTGATGCTTTTGAACCGTGGTGCTGGAGAAAGCTCTTGAGAGTCCCTTGGGCTGCAAGAAGATGAAACTAGTCAGTCCAGAAGGAAATCAGTCCTGAATATTCATTAGAAGGACTGATGCTGAAGTTGAAGCTCCAATACTTTGGCCATCTTATGCGAAGAGCTGACTCATTGGAAAAGACCCTGATGCTGGGAAAGACTGAAGGTAGGTGGAGAAGGGGATGCCAGAGGATGAGATGATTGAATGGCATCACAGACTCAATGGACATGAGTTTGGGCAAACTCTGGGAGATGGTGAAGGACTGGGAAGCCTGGCATGCTGCAGTCCATGGGGTCAAAAAGAGTTGGACACGACTGAGTGACTGAACAATAACAAAAACCAGGGTCTGTTAGATTCTAGTCTTTATTTGTGAGGCAGCCCCAGGTATTCTCCATAAGGCAAGAATAGCTTCATCTAGATCTTAGATCACATATTCATTTGCATTTCTTCATAAGATTCCATTTTAGGCATTTGTGTCTTTAAATTTATAAAATTCCTTTTTCTTATACAAATGCCCCTGAAATGTTTTCTCTCTCTTTTTCAATTTAACTATTAGGCAATGAGATAGATATAGTTACTTGTTGTTAGTTACAATTTATATTTCATAATTCAAATTGCACTAGTTAAAAATTTGATCATTTTTTAACGTCCTACAGATCCTCTTGTTAAAATCTGTATATAATTTTTTTTTCTGAAAGTATTTACTAACAAATATGAGGAATCCTCTAAAATCAGATTAAAAAGAAAACCACGGTCTCAAAAAATAGATACTTGTCCTGTGAACCTTCAACTTTTGTGTTCAGCAATGAATTCTTGGAAAATAAGAATCTATTTAAGTTACACTATTTAATATATTTCTTTGCAAATGATAATTTTTTAATAGGTTGATCTCATTTAATTATTATAGTCATATTTTGGATTATATTAATTTGAACTTGAGTATAGTAACAATGTACATTTGAAAATAGTTTACAGCTCAATTTTTTAAACCTGTTTTGAATTAATGAAGTTATACTCTATAGCATAAAATGCACACACATTCATCTATATACCTGTGTATACCAGTGATACAGAAAGGAAATGTTAGCAGGAGAAAGGAAAATGAAATTATTTAGGGAGCGCCTTTGCTCCTTGGTGGCGGTTTAGTCACTAAGTCGGGTCCGACTGTTGTGACACTGTGGACTGTAGCCGGCCAGGCTCCTCTGTCCATAGGATTCTCTAGGCAAGAGTACTGGAGTGGGTTGCCATTTCCTTTTCTAGGGGATCTTCCTGATCCAGGAATCAAACCTGGGTCTCTTGCATTGCAGGCAGATTCTTTGCTGACTGAGCTACGAGGGAAACCTATAGTACTCAAATTGAAAGTTCAACTTTATTTTTTATTGAAAATAAAATTAAATAAAATTAATGTGCTTTCAGGGTTTTCCTAGGAAAATTAAATTATTAACTTAGAGTATGACAATTTTCACATAATTTAAAAATAAGTTTATATTCAGTTCAGTTCAGTTCAGTCGCTCAGTCGTGTCCGACTCTTTGTGACTCCATGAATTGCAGCACGCCAGGCCTCCCTGTTCATCAGCATCTCCCGGAGTTCACTCAGACTCACATCCATTGAGTCAGTGATGCCATCCAGCCATCTCATCTTCTGTCATCCCCTTCTCCTCCTGCCCCCAATCCCTCCCAGCATCAGAGTCTTTAGTTATATTAGTAATACATTAGAAAACTCTTTTTTGGCATAAAATTTAGCTACTGAGGGTATGGGTTTAAAAAATATATTCATTTCATTGCTTACTCACCCCCACCTGCCATGGTTACTTTGTTTTACTTCTTTTCCTTAGCAACTTACCCACAGACATTCCTTTGGTTATGACTCTAGAAAGCGGGCCAATCTACAACTTCTGGAAAGCAATATCGTGATGTACATAGCTGGGAACCAGCTGATTTTTCTGAATTTGAAGACCAAAGAACAGACCTACTTGCAAAGTAGCAGTGGAATAGGAATTGGTGTCATTGGGGTATGCCTTTGGTAATTTAGGGAAAAAAATCCAATTGTGTGTTCATTTGGAGTCTTATGGGATTGCATGAGGTGCACAGCAATCTTTATTCTAAGGCATTTTCAATTTGTGATTACAACCACTCCATTCACTGATGTTAGCTTCATGCAACATTACATTGTTTATATTGATATTAATAATATTGTCATCTCATTTTACAGATAAGAAAATGCGGTTAATAGAGGCTAAGTGACTTTCCTAGAGTCATGCAGGCTTTTTACATTAAATGCTATTTTGCCATTCTGCAGAAATACTACGATGAATAGCATGAGTGGTAATTCATGTAATAATTAGAACTAAATGCCAGATAAAATGCAAGTATAGAGTTGAACATTAGAAGATGAAGTATAATTGTCTATTCAGTAATTTCAAATAGTCAACAAAAAGATGTGTGATTTTAAGTCTGTCTCCTCCTTCCTCCCAGGTGTCTGTCTCCATTAGTCATTTTCTCTCTTGTATCGTCACCCTCTACTTCCTTGGGCATCCTCAGCATGAAAGAATACTATTAAATCAACTTGTTCTCATTGTAAAAGGCCCCTTTCTGGGACTTCACTGGGGGTCCACTGATTACCCTCGTTGGGGAATTAAGATCCTGAAAGCCTCAAGCCCTGATTTAAAAAAAAAAAAAGCCCCTTTCTAACCATGCATTCTCTTTACCTACTGACTTTTTAAAATATATAATTAAAAAAATGTCTTTTTGGCTGTGCTGAGTCTTCACTGCTGCACAGGCTTTGTGTAGCTGCAGAGAGCAGGGGCGACTCTCGTGTGCTGTGCGGGCCTCTCACTGTGTGTGGCGGCCTCTCTGGCTGCAGGGCACAGGCTCCAGGTGCCTGGGCTTCAGCAGCTGCGGCTCCCTGTCTCTAGAGCACAGGCTCAAGAGTCGTGACACGTGGCTGCAGTTGCTCTGCGGCGTGTGGGGTCTTCCCAGATCGGGGTTGAACTCATTTCTAATGCGTGGGCAGGCAGATTCTTTACCACTGAGCCACCAGAGAAGCCCTACCCCCTGATTTTTTATCTCTCCCTCAAAGCTGAACTTCTGCTGTCTTCTTCCTCTCACCTCACTAAGGTGGCCAATGACCCAATTAGTGGCCGCATCAAAAGAATACCTTTCCACCTATCTTACCTGACCTCTGAATAGCAATGGCTTTTCCCTTGGTTGTTTCTCTACTCTGTGCTCCTTAAAATAGGCATCCCAGATCTGTTCTCACCAGTAGCAGGCAGCCTGAGAGGTCTTCTCAGCATCACTGGTGTCAGGAGAAGGGCATCTGTTTAGATTAATCTGTGAGAGACCTCACAGGGAAAGAGAAAGGAGGAGAAATGGACATGGGTGCTCATACAAGCTGTGGGGCTGTGGGGCTCATACAAGCAGCCCCTATGAGATGCTCAAGAGGGTTTCTAGAGGGATCGTGATCCGAACATCTAATCTTTCCCTTGTGCTTCCTATTGGTTGTGATAAGACCAGACAGAACTAGTGCAGAGCATGCCGTGCAGAAATGGATGTAAAGTTACTGAAAGTGTGAAAGAGACAATATTTCTAAGTCAGATGCAGAGGAAATACAGTAAATATTCCCTGGATAAACTATTTGTGTCAATGAACAAAAATAATAGGAATGAACATAAAACTCCACCCAATGTATATGGCTATCATTTGAAATGCTGAGATATGTATTGCTGGTTAGGTGAAATTTTAAAAATGGTGACATAGCTTACTCTGAGACATGAATTTTCTATTCAAGAAGGTAGGTTGATTTATATGCAAGGTGAACAGTATGACTTAATTGTTTTCAAAGAGCGGTCCCCAGATTCAGCAGCACCAGCATCACCTGGGAAACTGATGGAAGTGTAAATACACAATCTCAGATCTCAGCCCCAATTTACTGACTCAGACACTCCAGTGTTAAAGCTTGCAGTCTGCGCTTTAATAAGCCCTTCTTCTTGTGATTCTGATGTCTGCTAAAGAGTGAGACCCATGGTTCTAGCTCTTCAGATGGCAGTTTAAAAAATTGTAGAGTTAAACACGACTCTTAATGAAATACTTAAGTGCATACCCTTCTAGTTCTCAGTTTAAATTATATCCACTGTCAAGTATTTAGGAGATGTCCAGCTTTGAGNTCCGACTCTGCGACCCCATGGACTGTAGCATACTAGGCTCCTCTGTCCATGGGATTTTCCAAGCAATAGTACTGGAGTGGATTGCCATTTTCTTCTCCAATAGGTCTTCATAAAACCATTCAACTTCAGCTTCTTCAGCATTACTGGCTGGGGCACAGACTTGGATAACTGTGATATTGAATGGTTTGCCTTGGAAATGAACAGAGAACATTCTGTCGCTTTTGAGATTGCATCCAAGAACTGCATTTCGGACTCTTTTGTTGACCAAGATGGCTACTCCATTTCTTCTGAGGGATTCCTGCACGCAGTAGTAGATATAATGGTCATCTGAGTTAATTCACCCATTCCAGTCCATTTTAGTTCACTGATTCCTAGAATGTCAATGTTCACCCTTGCCATCTCTTGCTTGACCACTTCCAATTTGCCTTGATTCATGGACCTGACATTCCAGGTTCCTATGCAATATTGCTCTTTACAGCATNGACCACTTCCAATTTGCCTTGATTCATGGACCTGATATTCCAGGTTCCTACGCAATATTGCTCTTTATAGCATCAGATCTTGCTTCTATCACCAGTCACATCCACAAATGGGTATTGTTTTTGCTTTGGCTCCATCTCTTCACTCTTTCTGGAGTTATTTCTCCACTGATCTCCAGTAGCATATTGGGCACCTAATGACCTGGGGAGTTTCTCTTTTGGTATCCTATCATTTTGCCTTTTCATATTGTTCATGGGGTTCTCAAGGCAAGAATACTGAAGTGGCTTGCCATTCCCTTCTCCAGTGGACCACGTTCTGTCAGCCCTCTCCACCATGACGTACCCGTCTTGGGTTGCCCCGCAGGCATGGCTTGGTTTCACTGAGTCAGACAAGGCTGTGGTCCTAATGTGATTAGATTGACTAGTTTTCTGTGAGTATGGTTTCAGTGTGTCTGCCCTCTGATGCCCTCTTACAACACCTACCATCTTACTTGTATTTCTCATACCTTGGGCATATGGTATCTCTTTACGGCTGCTCCTGCAAAGCACAGGAGCTGCTCCTTACCTTGGATGAGGGTATCTCCTAACCACTGCCGTTCCTGACCTTCAGTGTGGGATAGCTCCTCTAGGTCCTTCTGCACCTGCACAGCAACCGCTCCTTAGTTTGCTCTTCCCAGCCGCGGCCCTTGGCCTCCGGCGTGGGTGGCTCCTCCCAGCTGCAGTCACTGGCCTCAGGCTCAGGCTCGGGGTGGCTCCTCAGGGTCACCGCCCCTGGTCTCGGGCACGAGGTGGCTCCTCCTAGCTGCCTCCCCTGACCTTGGGCTCTGAGTGGCTCCTCAGGGTCACCGCCCCTGGCCTCGAGCAGGAGGTGGCTCCTTCCAGCCGCCCCTGACCAAGGACGTGGGTAGCTCCTCCCAGCTGCCACTGACCTCTGACGCGGGGTAGCTCCTCTCGGTCGCCACCCAACCTCAGACACAGGGTAGCTCCTCTCGGCTGTTCCTGCACCCTCGCTGCCTGGCACTCTAGGCTGCTGCCCCTGACCTCGAAAGAGGGGTAGCTCCTCTCGGCTGCGCTTAGTGTGTCGGCCAGTCTCTCTCAGCCAGCCGCGCTTAGTGCACCAGCCCAGCTTTGCTCTTGCAGCCGCACACGCTTAGTGCGACAATACAGATAGAATTTGTTTATTATCTAATTGGAGCAGACCATGATTTATACTCCCCAAGGTACTTTCTTTCACTGACAGAAGACATGAGATTTAGAGAATATCTGGAAAATAGATGAAGATACTATACACCAGTTCTCAAGCGCATTGTCAAATTGTAAAGATTCATATGTTGATGTGTTTGATTTGTCAAGGTCTTCCCTCCACTGAATTGAACAGAAATGACATTTACAACTCCAAAGTAATATGAAAGTCTTTGTCTGGTTTTTACCATGCTCAATTCTGCTTAATCTTGAAAATTCTTCAGGTATCTATTTTGCTTTCCCATTTCATCTAGACATAATTAGTTTTCCACAGCCATTTGGCACAAAATTCAGTGACCACATATTCTAAGGCTGCATCATAAATCCCTTAGAAGTCAGTGATTAAAATAATTCTAAAGCATTTTGCCTATGTGGCATTTACCTGTTATAGATTCCATTTCTTACTTAACCAATGGAAACAGCTTGTCAAACACAGTAGCCCTATTTCTGAAGTTTTCCCTTTCAAATAGCATCTCCACACCCCTTTCCAAGTTGTTCACACAAGGAAGCTCTATTTTCAAAGTGCAGTTTTTTCCTATAAGAAGCTTTTTAAAGCAATGGGCACACTCATCAGTTTGGGAACTAGAATTTTCTTTTATTTAAGTAATTGTGAAAGTCTCTCACAGACACTTCTAAAATAGGAGCAGGAGATATGTTTAGTTTGAGGTTCAGAAATCATGACAGGACTCTGCCACTTACCTGACTTCTCAACACCTGTTTTCTCATCTATAAAATGGGAGTACTCATCTCCCCTGCATTTTGAAATTCCTTTATATTACTTTCCTTTTTCGAAAGATCTACATTATCACCTGTTTGTGCTAACTGTAAAAATCCAAAGAGGATTTTTTGCTTCTATGAACAAATCTGAAAAGAGAAAATAGTGTTCAGGTTTGTTTTGCAGTGAGCCCTTGTAAAGACAGTGCACCACAGAACTGAGATGGCACCATCAAATTCCTTCCTCATGAACTATAATAAGCATCTCAGCACCAAACCAGCATAGCTTTGAAATGTGTCTGTGAGCATCTGTTCTTTATCTCATTTTGTGCATCTGTTAGGAAGATGTGTCCTAAGGTAACTGCTTCTCAACATTATACCATTTTGGCTTATGAAAGGTTTTGTTGAAATGATCTATTTTTAGATATCAGGGAAAATCTGCTCTAATATTTGCATTAAGTGTCTAAGTACAGTTGGATGAGATAATGTACCTAAACTACAGCTTAGCACCTGGCATAAAAGTCAGTGTTTAATAAATGGTGTTGTCATAGTTATTATTCCTAATAGTACAGGCAATGTGATCTAAATTATGTTTTAAATTCAGCCTCAAAGTATCAAAAACTGTTTTATAGCATTTTTGTAAAATAGGCATTTAAGCATCTGCCTGCAATGCGGGAGACTCAGGTTCAATTCCTGGGTCGGGAAGATCCCCTGGAGAAGGAAATGGCAATCCACTCCAGCACTCTTGTCTGGAGAATCCCATGGATGGAGGAGCCTGGTAGGCTACAGTCCATGGGGTCGCAAAGAGTCGGATACGACTGAGAGACTTCACTTTCACTTTCACTTTCATTGATTAATCAAAGAATATATATTTTTGAATCCTTGTGGTATCCAGGCACCATACTAAGCATTTAGGATAAAATCATAGGGAATTTTCACATTAATGAAAATCATAATGGAGGAGATAAACATGAGACAGATATTCAACAATAGCACAATAAATGTGCCACACACACACATATAGATACATACACACACACACACACACACACACACACACACACACACACACACATAGGCTATGCTAAGTATTTCAAATGTATTAACACAATAAAATTGAGGAACTTTTTGAAAGATTAAAACTTTCAAAGGGGTTTCACTTATTAATATTTCACTTAAAGTTGCCAAGGTTTTAAAAAAAAAAAGTACACAGGCTTTTTGCTTCAGATGACCTTTTCATTTTCAACAAGGCCTTTTACTGGATAAATGCCATTTTGACTTGACAATCGCTAAAAATTATTGTCTGTCACGGTATAAATAAATCAGTACTGTTTACTAAGTACCTAAACTTTCTAATACCCTCATGTCAATGTATTTTGAATTACAAGCTCTACAGACCGTGGGTTAAAGGCATTTGTTATTCACTATTACCTACCTAAGCCAGACATCTTTTCCCTTTTTTCCTTGGGTAATTTTTATGAGAAAACTTTCTAAAACACAAATGATTTCAGCACTGCCATGGTCTTAAACTATTGCTACTGCAGATCTTTCAACCCAGTTTGAATCTTACTCATCTACAGTCTAAAACAGATCCCTTTATGAGTGTCCTTGAAATAAAGTTCTTCTCTTGTCTATACTCAGTAGAAAAGCAATTTCTGAGAATGTAATTAGCCAAGCTAGAACCCATATTTGAAAAATGGAGTTTGGTCAAAATACTGGTCTTAAAAACTTTAGTCTTTGGGAAAATCTATTAATAAGCAGATAGAAAGTCAGACTAAATCTACAATCACATATATATTCCATGGACTTAACCAGCTTATGATCCAAGGAGAAATTAGAAGATTTAAATGTTTTTTTGGGAAATATTGGCACATGGCTAGCTAAATTTAAAACATAGTTTACATAAGACAGTCATATTCTTCTGGGTTTTACCAATTAGTATCATTTTAAAGATACAGGTAAAGACTAAGTAACACAATTTTTGATTGTTCACCATTAAATTTTTAGTGGAAAAGTTATATCCTCCCCAGGTCTTTTGTTGATGTATGGCAAAACCAATACAATATTGTAAAGTAATTAGCCTCCAATTAAAATAAGTAAATTTAAATTAAAAAATAAATAAAATAAAAATAATTTTTGGGAGAGATGTTAATGTCATTAACTTTTTGGGAGACATTATTTTGGATAAAGGATAAGAAGTATAATGTCCTTAAAAGTGAGAAGGGTGTGAAAGATAGAACAGAGAGAAGAAAGAAATAATAGTCAGAAACTGGAAATCTTATACATAATTGTCCCTTACTTAGGACTTACTCTCCTAAAATATTGATACATACACATACTTAGAAATGTAATACTCAATATGCCCAAGAACTTTTTTTAAACTGATTATTTTTAAAAATACTTACATTGTCCTAAATTTGTCCACTGTAAGCCCTTTCAACTAGTGTTGGTATCATTTGGCAATTTCATTATTTTTTTTTTATCATTTCTTATTTTAAGAAGTAGCATGTTACACGCTTATCTTGAACTTTCTAGGACTCAGAATTTGAATCACTTATTACTTAAGATGCCCAAATTCCTTTCATTATAGATTACCACTAGAAAAAAGTATTCACATGATAGGTATATTCATTACTAATTAAGTACTATTGCTCCTGATACTCTTTATTAGCAGCTAAAAGAAAGGCTACCTAGCTAAGTATATATACACAGAGATATGTAATGATTCATTAGTGATACTTCCCACCTCCCTCAATCTATACGCATATCTCCCTTCTCCCCAAAAGAAAAGACTGGTATGCTTCAGCATCACTACTTCTTTATCTCTCCAAAAATACATACAAAAAATTAACATCCATGTCATCACTAACAACAACAAAACTATAATAATAAGAGTAAGATTTCCCTGTACATGTGTATATATGATATATATGTTTATGACTATTAAGGGTAGAGAGTAAGAATGATGAAATTAAAGGTTTCTTAAATTAATTCTTATCATTGGATATTTTTTTTTCAGTTTGATGGGCAGTTTATTTGTTTCTATTTGTATTGAATGTAAATTTGTTTTCTCATAAATTTTAATTCATTTGTTAGTTAATGTTATTGCTCAAAAGATCAAATTATACAAAAAGTTATTCTCAGAAAAGCCTCATTTCTATTCCCTTCCCTTTCATGTAGCTCTCACCCATTACAATCCAGCATTTAAGGATATCCTAGTTTATCCTGTTTTCTAAACAAACTAGGCAAACACACATACACATTCTTATATTCCTTTATTTCTTATGCAAAATATAATATGGATTTTTCAACTTAAGCATAATGTCAAAGCATCACTAAAATTGAAATAAGTATTATATAAGAGACTTTAAAATGAATTTATTACAGTGAGATTGAAGGAGGAAACAGAACAGGCTCTATCTTAAAAGCAGGACTCCATCTTGGACCGGACCGTGGACTTTGAGCTATATGTCCAGTGTCTACAACATACCAACTGGAAAACCAGGCCCCCTGAAGGAAGAGCCCCAGGGCTCTCCATTGCCTAAAAGAATACCCTAATTATCTGTGTGACTGAATAGAATCATACTTCTACAATACTTATTGGGGAATGACCACAAGCCTATTGATAACTGTCCACTGTTAACTACATAGGTTTAAGGCATATGAATTATGGGTTGACTTTGATTGTATCTTTCTTTTTCCTTTGTTCAGACTAGTTTCAGGGAATCTGGGGAGGTGGGTTTGGACGCGTACGCTTAGGGTATATAAGGTTTTCGCAAAAACTGGTCGGGGTCCTTGGCTAAGAGGAGACTCTACATTGGGCTCGCCGGTATAATAAACTGCACTCCGCTATCTGCATTGTCTTTTGGAGTGAGTTTGTTTCCACACGGTGAATTAATAGAAGTTTATCTAGAAGAAGAAAAAAAATTCTTGAAGTGAGAAAATTTATAGAGTTTCTGTGTGGACAACAAAAGTACAAATAGTATGAGAGTGAAGTACTTTGTTATTGTAAATCAACTATATACCACTAAAAATTTTATTTAAAAATGAAAGTAGTGTAAGGAGAAAATAGACTCATTAATATATTGAACATGTTTTATAATCCCCGAATGTGCCCTGCAACTCTCCCTCTCTCCACCTTCTTTCTCTGACTCCTTGTCACTCCTAGTTCTCTTCTCTGTCAAGCTCTGTTTATTTAGTGGCTGAGTCTCTGTTACCTTGAGCGCAGTCCATTCAGTCTCTGTTTTGGTTGAATTTTCTCTTTTCTATTCAGAAATTATATGTGTTCAGCAATGTGGTGCCTAACCTCTCAGCATTTACATACTACCTTTTGTTTCCAAGAAGCCTTACGATCAATTTAATCAATTTACCTCCCAGTTTTCAGCAAAGCTCATCTTGCTTTACAGATGGGATAGCAGTCCTCAAGCAGACAAGTTAAATGCTTTTTCCTGGATTTTAACCCCTGGCATGCAAGTTCAGTCTGTTGAATCAGTGAGCTAATCTCTTAGCCCAGTCTTGATTTCATCATCCCTGGAAGGAGTAATAGCCTTAGGAACCATCCAGATGCAATTTAAAACNCAATGTACCTCCCAGTTTTCAGCAAAGCTCATCTTGCTTTACAGATGGGATAGCAGTCCTCAAGCAGGCAAGTTAAATGCTTTTTCCTGGATTTTAACCCCTGGCATGCAAGTTCAGTCTGTTGAATCAGTGAGATAATCTCTTAGCCCAGTCTTGATTTCATCATCCCTGGAAGGAGTAATAGCCTTAGGAACCATCCAGATGCAATTTAAAACACAGAATAAACTATAACTATTTGTCATATGAATGTTTACAGTTGTTTTCTTCATTTGGTTCTTAAGGAAGATATGCTCAGTGTTCTCCTGGAAACTGGTTGAGTGAAAATTTGGAATACTTGCTATTCTCTAAAGAAACTTGCATGGGCCTTATAAGTAGATTATTAAGGACTGAGAAATGCAGCTTTTACTCTAAGATTCAGTATAGCTAAGGTTCAATCTGTGCAATTCTTCAGACAGAGGAAATTGGATTTTGTTTTTTCAAATGCCATCTATTATTTCCAAATCATAGTCAATTCAAAATTAAGCTGAAAATTGCAGTATTTATTTATTTATCCTTATCCTATGTGTGTGTGTGTTAGTTGCTCAGTTGCATCTGACTCTGTGACCTCATGGACTATAGCTTGACAGGTTCCTCTGTCCAGGGAATTCTCTAGGCAAGAATACTGGAGTGGATTGCTATTCCTTTCTCCAGGGGTTCTTCTCAACTCAGGAATCAAACCCGAGTCCCCTGCATTGCAGGCAGAACTTTACCTCCTGAGCCACCAGGGAAGCCATATATATATGGGAAGCCATATAGATAGATAGATAGATAGATAGATACACACACACATACATACATGCTGCTGCTGCTGCTGCTGCGTCGCTTCAGTTGTGTCCGACTCTGTGCGACCCGATAGACGGCAGCCTACCAGGCTCCCCCACCCTGGGATTCTCCAGGCAAGAACACTGGAGTGGGTTGCCATTTCCTTCTCCAATGCATGAAAGTGAAAAGTGAAAATGAAGTCGCTGAGTCGTGTCCGACNACCAGGCTCCCCCGCCCTGGGATTCTCCAGGCAAGAACACCAGAGTGGGTTGCCATTTCCTTCTCCAATGCATGAAAGTGAAAAGTAAAAGTGAAGTCGCTCAGTCGTGTTTGACTTAGCGACCGCATGGACTGCAGCCTACCAGGCTCCTCCGTCCATGGGATTTTCCAGGCAAGAGTACTGGAGTGGGATGCCAGTGCCTTCTCCATACATACATACATACCAAGGTTATATTTATGTTCAGATATTCCAGAAACTTCAGTCCCCAATCTTTGAAGAAAAAAAAAAAAGTTAAATTAAATTCATTTGATTGCCTGAGTCCTCNGATGCCAGTGACTTCTCCATACATACATACATACCAAGGTTATATTTATGTTCAGATATTCCAGAAACTTCAGTCCCCAATCTTTGAAGAAAAAAAAAAAAAAGTTAAATTCATTTGATTGCCTGAGTCCTCTTGTGACTAACGTAATGGTTTCTGTTCTCAGAAGTGCTTAGTGAATTATGAACGTGTTTCTCTTGAGCACAATAAACAACATATTTTACTAAAGGAGACTTTATATGTTCTATCCGCACCCCAGACAGCGATTAAACCTTTGTGAGCCTTACTGGAAGTGGTTTCCAGAGTCAAGAAACACATAAAGTGTGAAGTAGTAATGTGATTGGAGATTTTACTCTTTTCTCTTCTTTGAAGGTAGTGTCTATCATATTTTGTATTATTGGCTGTAACAAATTTTACTAACTAATGCTAAGCTGGGCCAAGGTTTAAGGATGTTCCTCTGCTAGCCACCCTTATAAGGAAACCCAGAAGCCAAGTTCTACCCTGAACAATGAGGCCTTTGTTTGCCCAAGCAGAGTGGCCCAACACCTCAGAGCTTTTTAACCTTTTTCTTGCTGGTGATTACATTTGCAATTCATGCCAGTGGGATTATGGAGACTTTCTCTAAATCCCTGGCAGGAAGAAAAAACTTCTTAATTTTTCCTGAAGTTGCATGACAAGCCAATTTTTCCTTTCATTTACAGGTTTTAAAAATGAGCCTCAAGACTAANTGCCCTGAACAATGAGGCCTTTGTTTGCCCAAGCAGAGTGGCCCAATACCTCAGAGCTCTTTAACCTTTTTCTTGTTGGTGATTACATTTGCAATTCATGCCAGTGGGATTATGGAGACTTTCTCTAAATCCCTGGCAGGAAAAAAAGAACTTCTTAATTTTTCCTGAAGTTGCATGACAAGCCAATTTTTCCTTTCTCATTTACAGGTTTTAAAAATGAGCCTCAAGACTAAGTATCATCTTGAAAATCTCTTTGAATTACTAAACCTAATCTAGGCATCAGAGATCTACTTCACTAAGTAAGAAGGCGATGCTTCAGGGGGGCATATTCATTCAGAAACTATAGGAAGAAAGATAGTTCTGTTAAAGAGGAGAAAAAAGAAAAAAAATCTTCAAATGATTTTTACTAGGAATAAATGTCTCTGAGATTTCACACACATATATACATTTTCAATACACATAGAGACACAGAACCATAGTCACGAGAAATTCCTAATTTTCAGGGTAGATCCAGGTTTTGTGTGGACACAAGCTTACACCATTTAGGAGACTGACTCTATTTAAGACCAAAAAATGTACACATTTACAAATAGAAAATATATGAACATAAATATTTTATTTCAATTAATCCCAACAATCTAAAATATAAATTGGCAATATTACAAACATTACAACATTCAGAAAATAATGTGTTGTTATCAATATTGATTAGTTGCCTAATGCATCTACACTCTTTGGCTGCACACCCTTTGTCTCTGCACATGCAGCAATTATTACATATTTTCTATAGAAAGAATAGAAAGTTAATTCAGTCCAGTGGGATTGACTGAAAACATGACTGATGGCTTAGAACAGTTTCTTTCAGTTTCACCACTTTTTATTGGTGATGGCACATCTGTAAGTGCTCTGGAAATACTTGTTTAGACAATGAGTCTTGCCCTGAGGAAATATCTTTGAAACTTCCATACGTTCTTTTTTTTTTTTTTTTTTTATGCTTAAAAAAAAAATAAAGCAGTGCTGAAATTTGAACCCCATCAATTTACACCAGAGGTCATATTTCCCACTAGGTTGTCATTTTTCTTACTCTTTCTTTTTTTCCCTTGTTTTTTAAATTTATTGATTTTATTATTTTTGAAGTATATTTTATTTATAATGTTGTGTTAGTTTCAGGTATATAGCACTGATTGTTTTATATATGTGTGTATATATATATATTTATTTATTCTCAAATTCATTTCTCTTATACATTATTACAAAATATTGAGTATAACTCCCTGTGTTTTACAGTAAGACACCTCCATATCTTTGATATCATGCACATGATTGCCAATAACCTGTAGATGAGAAACTAATAATCAATCTGTAAGAGACAGAAAATTTTATTTGAGCCAAATAGAGGATTATAACCCAAGAACAACCTCTCAGAAATCTCCAAGGACTGTTCCTACCTGTTCGAGGTCAAAGCATAGTTATATAGGTTTTTGAGGCAGATGGCTATAGGCTATACATGAAATGACGTATATAGTTTTGGTGGCTTAGTTAAGGTAAAGAATCCACGTGTAATGCAGGAGATGTGGGATTGATTCCTGATTCAGGAAGATCCCCTGGAGAAGGAAATGGCAACCCACTCCAGTTTTCTTGCCTGGAGAATCTCATGGACAGAGGAGGCTGGCTGATACGATCCATGGTGTCACAAGAATCTGACACAACTTAGTAATTAAATCACCACCACCATAGTTTGTATAGTCCANATCCCCTGGAGAAGGAAATGGCAACCCACTCCAGTTTTCTTGCCTGGAGAATCTCATGGACAGAGGAGGCTGGCTGGTACGGTCCATGGTGTCACAAGAATCTGACACAACTTAGTAATTAAATCACCACCACCATAGTTTGTATAGTCCAAATCTAAAAGTACAAAATGAGTAGTGGTCATGGGTCATTGTGACTGCAATAAGATTAAGAAGGGATGTTAGCTTTTAAGGAGTTATCTGGTTGGTACTAGGAAAATGTTGCTTTTTGTGGTTGAGCAGGTGGTTGTGCCCATGGGGAGATTTGATCAATGCATAGTGNGATACGATCCATGGTGTCACAAGAATCTGACACAACTTAGTAATTAAATCACCACCACCATAGTTTGTATAGTCCAGATCTAAAAGTACAAAATGAGTAGTGGTCATGGGTCATTGTGACCGCAATAAGATTAAGAAGGGATGTTAGCTTTTAAGGAGTTATCTGGTTGGTACTAGGAAAATGTTGCTTTTTGTGATTGAGCAGGTGGTTGTGCCCATGGGGAGATTTGATCAATGCATAGTGTAGATGAACAATGCATAGTAGAGGAGAGAGAGGGGACCAACAGTTTAAAAAGTTTCCTGTGTTTAAATTTTTCTCCTTTCCCCATACACAAACCCTTACAAAAGAGTATCTTGGCTACACGCTACTGCCCCATTCCACACATGAACTCCATTCCCGCCTCCATTGGGTTGGCCCCACCAGATACTTCACATGGAACTGTTAGGTAGCTAGACTAGGAAAAAGAAGTCCAGAATGGCAGTGGCTAAAAGACAAGGAAGGGAAAAGACCATGAAAATAGAACAAAGAAAGGCCTGAGGACCAGAGAGACGACCTCAGGTAGAAAAAACAGCACTCCTGGCTACCCCAATTTACATAGGGCAAGCCCAGGGGTGAGGAGAGAAAAAAACATATAAAAAGAGAAGCCAAAGGCCAAGGGGCTCTCTTTCTCTCCCCCACTAACCCCTGTTCTCTTCATGTCTTTTGGGTCGGCATGCCCTTATGCCTAGAGAATGTATTTTCCTTTATTGTCTAAGTAAAACTGAGCTGTAACATGGAGCTGAGACACAGTCTCTCCAAGAGCTGTGACAATCCAAGGGCTTTAATGAATGTTACTTCAAATTTTTGTTGTGATGAGACAGAACCGAGGAAATTATACACTCCCCTCACAGAACCTTAGCACAGATGTCCTTCCTGCCCAACTCCTTATTCTGGGCTCAAAGATGCTCAATCCCAACTTTGCCCCAGAAGATCCACAAAGACAGGCAACTGTTAGGAATCAGGTGGATATGGAAGTACTGCTGCTGCTGCTGCTGCTAAGTTGTGTCAGTCGTGTCTAACTCTGTGCTACTCCATAGACAGAAGCCCACCAGGCTCCCTCGTCCCTGGGATTCTCCAGGCAGGAATACCAGAGTGGGTTGCCATTTCCTTCTCCAATGCATGAAAGTGAAAAGTGAAAGTGAAGTCGCTCGGTCGAGTCTGACCCCATGGACTGCAGCCCACCAGGCTCCTCCATCCATGGGATTTCCCAGGCAAGAGTACTGGAGTGGGTGCCATTGCCTTCTCCAATGGAAGTACTAGTCAGTGTTTATATTTCTGGCACAGAGTGGGACTTTTGATGATCTGCATTCTCTCCCTGTACCCTATAATCCCTGGAGTAGAACACACTACTCTTGGACGAGGCCTCTCAAACTGAAGGGCTCTGAAGTTTAAGCTTCCTTAAGCTCACAGCCAATACTCTAGTAAAATTATCATTAACAGTGTGAGACCTTAGACACTGTCAAGTATTAAGACCTGTATTTTTTTTAACCCATAGCATATTAAAAATTATAATACTGGCAATCATACCTCTCACTATTCCAATACAACACAAAATATGTTCTTTGTCTGAGACATTTTGACATAATGAACACTTGCTAGATAATTTCTTTTTGAGGGTTATTCTTATAGCTAGGGCTGTAATTATCAGTGAAATCAACAATGTGAACTATGAATCAAAAGTGATTTCCCAAGGAACTGGTAGGTTTCTTATATGTGAATAAAGTTTCTCATAATAAAGGGGAGAATGAAACAGTTTCTCAATAATAAAGTAGGGAACAAAGTACAAGGCTCAACAAGAGTCAAGTTAGCAAGAAATAAGATTGCTCTGAAAGAATAATCTTCATTTCTACAAGTGTGTGGATTTAGAGGGAAGGCAGCAATCATTGATCAAGAGACATGAAGTCATATTTTGTGATCTGCCTTTTTTTTGCTATATAATCTTTCTCCTCCCCACTCCCACTTTCATCCTTTTATGAGAAGAAAGGTCATTTAAAGTAGAGGATTATTATTAGAAAGGTGTGGCAGATGATTCTCAACAAACCCCAACTCTTTATATTCATACCCTTGTATATCTACTCCCCTTGAGTGTGACTTGCTTCTAATCGACAGAGTATGGCACAGATGGTGAAGCATTATGTCCATGAGTGGACTATACAGGGGTGTGATTTCCATCTCGCCAGCAAATTCCTCACCTTGCTGGCTTTGATGACGCAAGCTGCCATGTTGTGAGCTGCTCTATGGAGAGGAACATATGGAAAGACCGAGAGCAGCTTCCAGCTGACACCCACCATGGAAATGAAGTCTTCAGTCTGACAATCACCAAAGAACTGAATTCTACCAATAACCATATGACCTTGGAAATAGATCCTTCCCCAGCTGGCATTTCTGATGAGATCTTGATTGCAGCCTATAGGAGACCCTGATAGAAAATTTAGTAAAAGTGAGCCCAGATAAATGACCCACTGAAAGTGTGAGGTAATAAATGTGTCTTTATTTTAAGCTGTCAAGTTAGTGGTGATTATATAGCAATAGGTAGCTAATGCATAATACTATAAGTTTTTATAATGACACAGTCACATTAAGTAAAATGAAGTATTAAAATTGAGTCTTGGTTTACTATTTAACTTTCCAAAACCATTGTTTTAGCTTTATGTCTGTCATTATACATTTCTGCATCAGCAGTGCTCACGTTCTCCAGATACAAGCTTGTAACTCACTATTGTCCTCTTTTTCGTATTATTTGCCATCATTCTGGCCGTGTTCAATGTGGATAGTTTAATCTCATTTGGTTCTTTCATCTTCCAAGATCATTTGTAAATCATAGTCTAGCATCATAGTCTGCTCTACATGAACACCCCTTGTCAACTGGAAGCATGATAATTCAGAAGTATTAAAATGCTTAAGATTAAAAATCTAGATTCAAATGAGGCTTGTATTTAACCCACACTCTGACATTTTTCTTACAATGTGCTATTTGCAAATTATTTCAATTCTCTAAGCTTCTATAACCCCAAACATAACATGAAAACAGTAACTATCTGATTAGATTATTTATGCATTACAGGAAAATTCAGTGCATTTGTGGTCTTAATACACTGCCTGAATATTAATACTTTAGCAATGTTACTTTCTAAGTTTGGTGTTTAGTGGGATGATTGTCTCTGTCAATGTCATCTATTAAACATGTTCTTCCATTTCTTGTAACACAAAGTTCTTTGATTCCTAGCTTTCAAATCCATTAGCCTGTTTTGAATTTTGTTTTCTTCCGAAATAATTGTTCAGCTATAATAACTGTGTTCTCACCAATATTTTTAATGCTGTCATTTGCATTACTAAATTCTAAACCTGATATCAGAGAAGGCAATGGCAAACCACTTCAGTACTCTTGCCTGGAAAATCCCAGGGATGGGGGAGCCTAGTAGGCTGCCGTCTATGGGGTCGTACAATGTTGGACATGACTGAAGCGACTTAGCAGCAGCAGCAGTAAACCTGATATAACTCCTCTTAGGACCAGCAGAGAAAATAAAAAATCCATCCTGATTTTAACTTCTAAATAGATATAACNGCAACCCACTCCAGTACTCTTGCCTGGAAAATCCCAGGGATGGGGGAGCCTAGTGGGCTGCCATCTATGGGGTCGCACAATGTCGGACATGACTGAAGCGACTTAGCAGCGGCAGCAGTAAACCTGATATAACCCCTCTTAGAACCAGCAGAGAAAATAATAAATCCATCCTGATTTTAACTTCTAAATAGATATAACTTCTAATATCAGCTGAACCTTTAAAACTCTAGTATTTTCTTTCTTCAAAAATGCATTAGAAACGTAGAAAGAAGCCCAATAACAGAAACAAAAAGAAAACTCAATAATACATAACTGTGATTCAGTCAGCATTTATAAATATAATAATTGCATTGTCCCTTGATTGCTGACATATTATGCCATTTATGTACATACCCTTAACCCTTCCTACAGCCTGTTATCATAAAATGTAATGATTTTATAATTTGAAGCTGCTATGGCCTGGCAAATTTCTTATTTACAAAAGGTAAATTGATAACAAACTATGGGAATAAAGTGATTGTATGAATCTAGGTAACAGAGGCATTAAAAAGAAGCATCTATTAATACCCACTTATAGCCTTATCTTTGCATTGCTTGTTGGGTATTTCAGTTACAAACTTTTAAGTGAACTTAAATAAGTCCAAGTAAACATTATCACCAACATTTATTCCTGGGTTCATTTTTGTGCCTCCCACTTCAGAACATGGGGTGAAGTGAATAAGACAGACATGGCCCCTGCCCTCAGGGAGCTGGCAATAAAACAGGAAAAAATATGATGTGTAGTCAAGTTTACAACTTCCTCTGGTGGCTTTGTAAAACTAATGTACTCTCTGTGACAAAGATCTCATCTCTCTGTGGCTTCTGAGATAATTTTTCCATAAATTTATTCCTTTCTTTTATTGTCAGTCTCTTTCTTTTATTTGACTCCAAGTTACTTTCAAGCACAGGAAACATGTCTTCAAGCTATCACCTATCTCTTTCTTGGAAGTATCCTTAAATCACTCTTCAATCACTCAATAAATTATCTACTTTGCACATAGTTTCAGGTTGTATACTGTGTATTTAAGAGTTTGATTTCACAATCTAGCTGTTGTCTAATTTCTCTACTNTCAATGAGGCCCTATAGAATCCTTCAAGGTGAGTCTTAGAATCTTTAAAATATTTCATATTTAAGGTGAACAGAAGTCTCAAGATGACCAGCAGTCAGGGTCTGCCAGAGAAACAGAACCGGTT
Organism: Raphicerus campestris; assembly: GCA_006410735.1. Lineage (NCBI taxonomy): Eukaryota > Metazoa > Chordata > Mammalia > Artiodactyla > Bovidae > Raphicerus > Raphicerus campestris. The sequence continues at coordinate 392,982 of SJYW01022011.1, read as the reverse complement.
GGAGAGAGAAGAGAGATTTATTTGGAGGAATTGGCCTATATAATTGGGGGCTGGCAGATCTGAAGTTTGTAGGGAACACTCAGAGCATGGAAATTCTTGGGCGGGAATTGATTCTGTGTCTTCAGGCAGAATTTCTTCTTCCTCAGGGAAACCCCAGTTCTGCTTATTCCTGCTTTCAGCTGATGGGATGAGGCCCACTCGGGTTATTAAAGATGATCTACTTTTTGGTTCTTTCTTAGGATTTTCATCTCTTTGCTGACATTGCTCTTCTGCTCTTAATGTTGGCTACTTTATCCATTAGAGCTCTTAGCATATTAATTGTAGTTGTTTTAAATCCCCAATCTGATAATTCCAGGATCTATGCCATGTCTGGTTGTGATGAATGCTTTATCTCTTCAAGTTGTCCTTTTTTTTTTTTGCTTTTTGGTATGCCTTTTTCCTAAATAGCGAGACATGATGCATTGGGTAAAAAGAACTGCGGTAAACAGGCTTTTGGTAACCTGGTGGTAGGTTGCGGGGGAAGGAAAGAATTCTTTAGTCCTATGATTAGGTCTCATTTTTTTGGTGAGCCTATGCCTCTGAACTCTGAACTTCACAAACATTTCTCAGCATTTTCTCCCAGCTTAGGTTGGAGAGGATGGCAAGAGTGGGCTGAGTTGGATATTTCCTTCCGCAGGGCAGTTAGGCTGCTGATAAACCCCAGCTGTTCAGGCTCTGGTTAATTAGTTAATGAGTTTCCCCTGAGGGCAGACCTTATTAAGACCAGAGGACTCTGGGGTATTTCAAAGTAGCTCCTTTCTCCCTCCCTCTCCTGGAAGCCTCTGGAGATTTTTTCTGGATATTTTTAGTTTCGGAATCTAGTCAGGCTCCTGGAGATAAATCTCACAACATTGTTGGGGCCACCTTGTGACTGGTTCCCCTGGAGTTTTTAATTCTCAGACTTACCCACGCTGAGCCTCCTGCAACCAGAGTTCAGGTTTTATTTCTGGGCAGTGGTTCCTCAAGCTGTTTTGGCTATTTCCGCTTGGAAGTCCCTGCTGTGGTGACTTGCTGCTGCTGCTAAGTCTCTTCAGTCATGTCTGACTCTGTGTGACCCCACAGACGGCAGCCCACTAGGCTCCCCCGTCCCTGGCAATCTCCAGGCAAGAACACTGGAGTGGATTGCCATTTCCTTCTCCAATACATGAAACTGAAAAGTGAAAGTGAAGTCGCTCCGTCGTGTCCGACTCTTAGGGACCCCATGGACTGCAGCCCACCAGGCTCCTCCGTCCATGGGCTTTTCCAGGCAAGAGCACTGGAGTGGGTGCCACTGCCTTCTCCGGTGGTGACTTGAGTATCTCTGTATTTTCCCGTCGGTCTCTCCGTTCTCAGGGGCAGGGCTTTGCCCCGGTTTGTTCCCTCTCTTACAGAATCAAGAAGAGCTGTTGATTTTTTTTATCTTTTCAGCTTTTTACTTATTTGGGTGGAATGGTAACTTCTTAGCTCCTCACATGTGTAACCAGAAACCAAGAGTCATCAAAAATTCAGTGGTAGTTTTTAAATTGACTTTTCTCTGCTTGTTAGAGACATGCTGTCTAACATGCTAACATGTCTTCCCTGCTTCATAAAATAGAATATATTCTCAATGTATCTTTCTCAGGCAAAATGTGGTTAAGACTTCTTCACCCTTGTCCCTTCCCTCCATATGGTGTAATACATTGTCCAGCCAGAGGTGATGCATGGTTTTGAAACTGTTTCTTTATGGGATTTTTGACATTCTTCCACCAATGTACATGACTATGGGTGTTCTCTCTTGCCTTTTTATTTTTGAAATAATACAATTTTGAAAATGAAATGTTGTCTCTGTTATTGGACTCCCATTCATCTCATCCTTTCAGATGGAACTGATCTGGCCTATGCGTACGTGGACTTTAACTTCAATGGTACCCTGCTGGCGTCTGTCGGCGGCAGCCCTGATCACACCCTGACCATCTGGAACTGGAAAGAAGAGAAGCCTCTACTGAGGACAAAAGCTTTCTCCCAGGAAGTTTTTAAGGTTACTTTCAATCCTGAAGATGACGAGCAGCTCACTACCTCGGGATCAGGCCACATCAAGTAGGTTGCGCACATGATACAGATGCTAGCCGTTTATTAGGATCTTTTCTAAGAGGTCTGATCAGCTGGAGACAACTTTTGCTGATGTTAACATTAGGATAGTTTTCAACATAACGCATTTAAAAAGTAACTATAGTGCAACTTTTCTAGCTGGTTATGGAGATTTTATTACTGAAAACAGCACAGATGAAAGAAGGGCTTTGAATTTAGCCTGCTGCCTTGTTATAGGCTTCACTTCCTGAGAGAGTTAGTATAATGTCTTACTAACATTGTCGTGCTGTGTCCAAGTTCATACTGTCTTTCAGACCCACTGTTCAGTGTGTTGAAGTGACTCTGTATGATGGACAAGTCATTTTGATGTCTCTGAACTCGGTCTTCACTTGTGAAATGAGAGTTATAACAGAGTTATATTCTTGACTGCTACTGCTAAGTCACTTCAGACGCGTCCAACTCTATGCGACCCCATGGATGGCAGCCTACCAGGCTCCTCCGTCCATGGGATTTTCCAGGCAAGAGTACTGGAGTGGGGTGCCATTGCCACACCTGACTCTTAATACTGAGTGGTAGCAGAGCCTATTCCTGATCTCTGATATCTGGGTATTTTCACTGTATCACACACTTTGTTCAGGATGGAATGATTTTGTCTTTTACTTAACAACCTTCTGGCACTACTCTCAAGCTGCCTATAACTTGTTTCCAGTGTCTCTTTTTGAGAAATAATCTATCCTAAATTCTTTTTATTCCAACTTAAAACTGGTCTTTTTAAAATATAGAATAATTGAACAGATTTTTGAATCTTGAGAAGTCTCAGCTAGCTCTCTGCTAACTATAGGTTGAAAATTTTTAATTTTCCCATTGCTTACCAAAGTGTATATTTTCTATGTACTGTATCTTTGGAGAAAGAGAGACTTTAAAGGATTTCATGTGTGATGTGGTATAAAAAGAAATGCAGAGGAAATGGAAACATATGATCAAGGACCTACCACAGCCTCTGAGAAAGATGTTGATTGTTTAGGCTCTTGGCTTCATATTGTTAACTTGTTAATACTGTCCATTATCTATTTTGCATCCAGTTGGTAGGTCAAATTCTTTTTTCAACATAATTTTCTTCATTCCGACTATTCATTTGTTTAGGTTATAAACAAGATATTAGTAACTTAATATTTATTGATTTTATGTACTAGACACTTTTCTAAGAGTTTTTTTTCAACAATTTCATAAGCCTGGTGCAAATAATATTCTCATTTTACACATAAAAGAAGGAAGATACAATGTGATCAAGAAAATTACTCAAAGTTACACAGCAAGTAAATTAGAATTTTTGGAGAATATTTACATCCTCTAAAGCGGTACTATGTAGTAGAACTTTCTTCCAGGGTGGGAGTGTCCTGTGCTGGTCAGTCTAGAGACACTGGCCACGTGCAGCTACTAAATTCTTAAAACTGGTTGGTCTGAATAAAACACTAATTTTTAAATTTTATGTAATATTAATTACTTTAAATAAAAATAGTCAAACATATGGCTATTGTATAGAACAACACAACTCTGAAATGTAAGATTGACAAAGGCAGGAAATTTTTTCTTTTTGAACTATTTTGCTTGATGCCAATTCATGTTGCCTAGAGCTTTGCCTGACAGGTAGTTGATGCTTAAAACAAATTAACTGAATGAATAGATAAATGAACTAATATGTGAGTTTTAAATATGTAAATGGTTGACATTAAAGTAAGATTTCTTTTGGGTACATTCAGTCTCTCATTGTTTGCAGGTTCTGGCAAATGGCTCTAACATTCACTGGCCTCAAGCTTCAGGGTTCATTGGGTCGATTTGGCAAAACAGCCACTACTGATATAGAAGGTTACATGGAGCTCCCAGATGGGAAGGTGAGTACAGGCTATTCTACAATAATGAAATTAATGAAATGAAGTGATGTACATGCATGAAAGCATGCTATGCAATCTAAAAAGCATTGCCAATATTGTCAATAACAGATACTATAATTGTAAATATAATGAGCATTTAATTTTGCCTTTTCAGATTATTGGTTTTAATTCTGTGAAACTAGTCCACGTGTACATATCGTTTTGTCTTTACTAAATATTATACATACATAGAAAGTATGAAGGCATTTTCATATATTAATGCAGTGACATACTTGTCACTTTTAATTTTAATTATGTCATGGAGTTGCAATGTCTGTAGTGTTTCTCTCCCTTCTGTCATCTTCGCCACGATGCTTCAAGAGGATTTACTGGGTCAAAGGTTATACAGTCTTATAGCTTTTGTTTTTATTACCAGATTATTGCAGAGTGTCAGACACAACTGAGTGACTATCATTCAGTATTATTCAGGAAGATTGAGACACTTTATAGTGATATCTGCAACACTGCAAATTTTTTTTAAAAAGCTTTTAATTTTGTATTGGGGTATAGTCAGTTAACATGTGATAGTTTCAGGTGAACAGCGAAGGAACTCAGCCATACATATACATGTATCCACTCTCCCCCAAACTACCCTTCTATCTAGGCTGCCATGTAACATTGAGCAGAATTCCACGTGCTATACAGAATTCCAACAAAGTAGGCTGTTGTCGGTTATCCATTTTAAAAATAGCAGTGCAACGTTGCAGTTTTAATCTATTATTTTAGTCTTTTCTTCTTATAAAACTTATAGACATATTGCCTGTAGGATAAATTTTCCATTAATATGGCATTTGGCTTCCAGGTGGTTCTAGTGGTAAAGAACCCACCTGCCAATGCAGGAGACATAAGAGACATGGGTTATATAGCATTTGTGATCATCTCAAGTATAAGACGACTGAAGTGACTTAGCAGCAGCAGCAGCAAGTATAAGAAAGGGCCAATATACAAATACTACTCTGAGAAACCAAATGGTCTAGTCATTGCCTAGTGGAAAATTATCAATTTGAAATAATGATATATGGGAGGAAATAAAAAGGCCTTGGATGCTGGCTAAATCATTAATTATATATCTAAACCTATAAGATGATGATACATCATTCTAGCTTCAAATTCTGCTAGGAATTAGGCTAAGATACAGATAATTAAAAACTTGGTTTGAGATATATCTTGAAAAGGCTCAATAGAGTTTGTGTAGATGTAGGGGAGAAAAGAAGTCATTTAAAATGAGAGCCACAAAAGGAAATAGTTAGAGTTAAGAGTAAATATTACATATTTACAGGATTAATTTGGAGCACTCATCTTGGGAAGGAGTGGGAAATTAGATTGAAAAGTACGGTGTGCTGCTAATGTACAAGGACTTGAACAGTCAGGCAGAACTATTAAGCATTGGAAGAGCAGAGATACAAGTGGAAAAAGTTATTTATAAGCTTGGCCACAAAATCCCAAGCAAGTTAGGAAAATGGAGTCATGGAGATGAGCTCAGAGGAAGATACTGCTTTTATCCAAGAAGAGATGATGAGAGTCTGGACTCTTCTCAGGACAAATGGAAAAGGAAAGCTAGACATGAGTGACATTTCAGAAAGGAATGAGTGATAGACTTTGGGTGGCTTTAGTTCCTGGACAGAAAAAAAAGCAAGTCTAAAGAAAGACAAGTGGGCTGAGGCTCAACAGATAGAACAGATAATAGGCAGGCTGGAGAAATAAAAAAAGACTGAGTAAGGTCATAAGTGATTCTCGGTGAGAGAGCCACGGGGCTGCTGAGCAGGCAGGCAAGCATTAGATCAGAGTTCCCCAAAGGACATTTCTTGCAGTGTTCTCTTACACAGAAGCTCTCTGATAACAAGACTTTCCTGGTCAAATTCCTTTGTACCTTTCCTGGTACAAATTCCTTTGTACCTAAGAATCACATTTCTTACAGTGATTCCCAGTGAACACTTCTGTATTGAAGCTTCCAAGGGGTTCTAAGAAACTTGTTTGACTTTGTTTATCCTAGCATATGTCTACTGAGGCAGTGTTAGTTGAGTGCCTGGTTTAGAACCCTGACTTCTGGGTAATTTGGGGCAAGGTAATTAATATGGTTCCATTTTTTTTTTTTACTTTGTAAGATGGGGGATAATAATAGGAATTCCATTGGCCCTATGGTTTCTTTGTGCCAATGAGGAAAACTGTGCCCAACCTGTACAACTGCACATGGTATCCTCGATAAATGTACCTAGTTCATATGGTTTTTAGGATTAAAGAATAACATGTGTTAAGTACTCAAGCAGTGCTTGCCGTGGAGCCAATATTCAATTAGTATTACTTACCATGTAATAGTAGTTCAGTTATCTTAAGAGTTGGTGTTTGGTGCTACATATTTTGGGATGTGCTGGATTAAACACATTAATGTGAGGTAGTTCCAGATAATTATCCTTGTTTGAAATTGGATATTGTTCTGCTATAATTTGCAGTAATGGCCTCACAATTCATCAAACATCTTATATAACATTTGATTATTATCCCTCTCATCTATCAAGAACTTTAAACATATCTCTAAATTTTGACCCAGTAGTTCCACTCCTGGGTTGTGTCCTTAAGAGATGTACAAAGAAATCTGCAGATGTGTTTGAAAATTTAACCACCAACATACTGCCCGACATCATTATGTAAAACTACATATTGTGATAAGTGGTTGTTTCTGGGGTAGTGAATTTTCATTGCTGTATTGTTTTAAAAATGGAAAGATTTATTTTCATAACCAGGAAAAAAATCTTTAAACATTTCTCACTAGCTTTTTGAGGCAAATATATATGTTTTTCCATCTCAGGTACATTCTGTCCTTTCCTCCCACCTGCCAGGTGCTTTCAGGGTCAGAATGGGGCAACATGCTGCTTTGGGAAGGAGCCCACATCAAAGTGGAGCTGAGTCGAGCTGCAGGCAAGCCTTGTCACCAGGGTCCCATTAACCAGATAATGCTGGATGAGGGCGAAGTCATCACCATTGGGTCAGATGGATGTGTTAGGGTAAGTTTTCTCTAAACTTGAACAGTAGCACCTGCATCAAAGTCTTGTAGGTGACCCTATCGTTTTTATCAGATTTCTATTTCTCACAAAGGTCACTTGAAGAAGGGCCAACTCATTTTAAGTAATGCTTCTCTTACGGTAGGTTTATAGTCGCTAATTCATGTCTGACTCTTTGTCACCGTCTTGGCCTGTAGCATGCCAGGCTCCCCTGTCCCCCACTATTGCCTGGAGTTTGCTCAAACTCATGTCCATTGAGAAGGTGATGCTGTCTAACCATCTCATCCTCTGCCACCCTCTTCTCCTTTGGCCTTCAATCTTTTCCCCAGTATCAGGATATTTTCCAATGAGTTGGCTTTTCTCATCAGGTGTCCGAAGTATTAGCTTCAGCATCAGTCCTTCCAGTGAATATTCAGGGTTGATTTTCTTTAGGACTGACTGGTTTGATCTCCTTGCAGTCCAAGGGACTCTCAAGAGTTTTCTCCAGGACCACAGTTCAAAAGCATCGATTCTTTGGTGCTCAGCCTTCTTTATGATCCAACTGTCTATGTAAATTCTAGTCAACATTCATTAATATCTTGCCACTGAAATTTTCTGTGGGGACCTTTTGTTATTTTGATTCTGTTGTTGAAATAGTAGCTTTGGAAAACGAATTAGCACAATATTAACAGTGGAGTCCAACGTCCTTCCAAAGTGCCTATTATAAATGGGTCACTTTCTAGGGACAACAAGGCCAAACATTTATTTATTAATTTATACTGATTTTACCAGTTAGGAATACACAGGTAAGCTGATGGGGTTTGCCCGTGGATGCTCCCCTTCCATTACCCCCTATACTAATGCACTTGCTTGTCCTCACCCGTGGACACTGTCCTGCCCACAGGACCAATGGGGGACATTGCTTCTGCATCTTGGTCTTTCCGGCTGTTGTCACACCTCTTCCCTTGTCCCCCATGTGTAGTTGCCCTGCTGTTGCTGGCCAACCTGCAGTCTTCTGGTTTACTTTGCGGTCCCCTCAGTATGTGTTTCTTCTGGGACCTTTCATAAGAAAATATTCTTAAGGTAGTATTCTCAGGACATTCTTTAGGAAGTGGTATTATCAGGAGTAAGACCTTTTTTTTTTTTTTTTTTTTCTATCTGAGGTTACTCTGACACTTACTGAGCTTACTTATGGCTCAGACAGTATATTAGAGCCATGTCTTTCACAGTTTGTCCTCTTACCGTTGGCTCTTTGAACCCCTGTTAAGTTTAATTTTGTTCTGTTATGCTCATGTCTCTGAGAATCTTTTATGACCTTTATTATGTTATACAGTACATTTACTATCCTTCCAAAGCATATGTCACCCACAAATACATCAAGATACCAAGTGGAAGAAAACATCAAAAGAAGTTGGATACTTCACAGAGGATTCCTTCATGGCCATCACTGATTTCTAAGCTTGCTTCCCCTTTGCAAAGCCCACCCTCAACTCTTCAGTCTTTTATATTGTAAATCTCTACCTCTCGCCCTTTAGGAAAAACCCACTCCAACTCCCAGGAGTTAGTCTTATCCTAGGATATGGGACTCTCCTCCATGAGGGTACTCCGTGGGACAACACCAGTCCTTCCCAAGTCTGAGTTGCTGAGTCTAGGATGATGTAGCAGGATGTGTCTGCAGAACCATCCAGCCTGGGCGTTGGCATTTCCCAGAGAAAGTCCCTCTGAGTCTCTCTACCACATTACAAACTGTGCTCCCTCCTTCTTCCCCAGTGTTCTTTTGGTCTCCTCTCCTAAGAACAACAGTCGTTACCTGAAGAGTATAGTCTAAATCCATGATAAGGAAGAGAAACATTATCTCATGAAGACAATACCTACATTTTTTTCCCCCCTGCTTAATGAAGATTGTATTTGAATCATTCAGCAAGAAGATCTATGTCTCCTTTCTAGGATCCCACGGGTCTAATATAATACAAGGCTTGTCATAATGTATCAGTGAATGACTGAACCATTTATTCCTTGCAGCCACTTTATATGCAGAAAGACCTAATAGAAACTTTGATATAAAGTTTACTTTGGGCAAACTGGAATTCTTACTCAGAATGGACTTTTTCTCACTAATCTCCATAAATAAGAGGAAATTATGATAATTCATTATTTCTCAGAGTAAAATCTCAGAGGTTAGGTTTTGTCTGGTGTTTTAATTATGTCTACTCATCATTAATTTTCATGAAATAGGAAATGACTTGAAAAAAATGGGGTCTTTCCTGGCATAGAAAATATATATCCATTCTGACTTAGAAAATACATATTCAGAAACTGCTAATTCATTAAGGTATTTTCTTATTTTTTAAGATATGGGATTTTGAGACTATAGACACTGCTGATGTTATAGATGAGACTGGATTACTAGAGATTGAGCCCATTAATGAACTTCAAGTAGATAAGAATGTCAAACTCTTCTCTATGATAAAAATGAATGAAGTTGGAAATAACTTTTGGTTGGCTCAGGTAAGATACACAGTTTTCTCTTTAAAGTTATCTGGACATAAAATTAACATAGTATTATAGTTTACTGTCACTGTAAATCCACAGAACTATCAGGACTGCTATTGATAGTATAATGAAGAGTTCCCTGAATTCTGATATTTAGAAGTAAAGTGAAGTGAAAGTCACTTAGTTGTGTCTGACTCTTTGCAACCCCATGGGCTATACAGTCCATGGAATCCTCCAGGCCAGAATACTGGAGTGGATAGCCTTTCCCTTCTCTAGGGGATCTTCCCAACCGAGGTACTGAAGCCAGGTCTCCTGCATTGCAGGTGGATTCTTTACCAGCTGAGCCACAAGCAAAGCCCAACAATACTGGAGTGGGTAGCCTATCTCTTCTCCAGTCGATCTTCCCAAGCCAGGAATCGAACTGGAGTGTCCTGCACTGCAGGTGGATTCTTTACCAACTGAGCCATCAGAGAAGCCTAATACTTAACTGACCTATGTTTTACACACAGAAAACCAAATAGCATTTTTACTATGTTAAACTGACTACAAGGTTTATGAGATTGCTTTATTATGTGGTTGCTATTATTAAATTTAAATCACAGTTTAAAATATATCTAAGTGTTGGTATTGTTGGTCCTTTAAATCATAAAAAGAAAATCCTTTAATTTGATAAAATTTCAAAATGGTGAACAATATATTATTGAGTATTTAATTTTTTAGGATTCCAATGGAGCCATATGGAAGCTTGACCTTAGCTTTTCAAACATTGTAAGTTGCCTATTTTTCTCATTTGTTTCAAACTCTCATAGTAAAATGGTCGTTGTTATTCTTTAAAAGATACTTTATCTTTCTCCATATTTGATCATTGTTCCCATCAAAAACTTGCTCAACATATCCAAAGAATTTATATTCTCTCTTTCTCTTGTTATGATTTTACATGAAAAAGATTCTATATCATTAAAAAATTTACAGGAAAAGTGGCAGTGACAATGCCTAACATTTTATAGTGCTTTATAGTTTTCATAAACATTTGACATTTTAACAAATATTATCTCAAATAATCTTCTCAACTGCTCAGTTTTGTAGGGAGGCAGTTGCCATCATCTCATTTTACTGATGAAGAAATAGAAACTGGCATTTGAAGCTACTTGTACCAAATCACACAGCTATCAAGTGTAAAGCCAGTATTCTCTTTCTCCTAATTCTGAACTTCTGCGTTCTTGCTATCTTATAATGCCTTTTCTTATTTCTATTCAGGTGAAGTCATACATGATACAGAGTTCTATTTGCACTTCTTTAAACTTGGCTTTAATTCTCTGTTAACCTGACTTTGAACTCTAATAGAATCTCTCTGTTATCAGACCCAAGACCCAGAATGCCTGTTCTCCTTCCATTCTGGGGCCATTGAAGCTTTGGCCATCTCTCCTGTCACTTACCTCATGGCCACTACCGGCGTGGACTGTAAGTAAGAACTCATATCTGGGCTTTTGTGTTTTATTTTCAGTACATTTAAAAATATGTTTGATTAAAGCATTTGAGAATTTTTCCAAAAGGGAAGGCTCCTGATACTAATGAGGTAAGTTTTTACAGAGAGGAAGGGCCCAGAATATAGTAGCCTTGGTTATTGTGAGACATAAAAGATATATCAATAAATTACTCATGAAAATACCATTCGTCTTGGTATTCTCCACAGCAGTGCTTTTCCTTTTCTTTCCATGTCCTTTCTTTCTTCTTGACTTATAGTAAAGCTATGTGGACTGTGAAAGGTGAAACTGACTCGCTAGTCAATCAGCAGTTGTTTTCTTTAGTACAGTTGTCTCTTAGTATCTGTGGTGGTGGTGGGGTTGGATCCAGAACTCCACTGATACCAAAATCCATAGATGTTCAAGACCCTTTTATAAAAT
>SJYW01022011.1:326129-360728 GCA_006410735.1 Raphicerus campestris | reverse complement strand
CCATCATCTACAGAGTGAGTTTATTCCATCCCTTCAGTCAAGGAAGAGTGTGGAGCCATCTCTGATGTCTGAGTTGTACCGTGACTTGATGTAATTTCACAAATAAAAGTCGTCTGAAGGAGAAAAGCTGGCTTACTTTCTTCTATTGCCATCTTTTCTCTACTTGTTTCTTCTGCTTCTGGGCACCTACCTCAGAGATATTTAACCCATCCTCAGGGCTCCTACCCACGTTATCACACACATGTGCACGCATACTAAGTCACTTCAGTTTTGCCCAACTCTTTGGGACCCCCATGGACTGTAGCCTGCCAGGCTCCTCTGTCCATGAGATTCTCCAGGCAAGAATACAAGAGTGGGGTGCCATGCCCTTCTCCAGGGGATCTTCCCAACATAGGGATCAAACCCGCATCTCCTGCCTTGGCAGGTGGAAATTCTGTATCACTAACCCACCAGCGAAGCCCGTTTTAAGTCACTCCCTTTCTCTTCTCCACTAGTCATCATTAACAGTCAATATTAACTGGAAAAATGCGGAAGAAATTTAGTACAGTGGTTCCTTATTATCTCACTATAACTGGTAGCAATCAAAGACCCCTCAAACTGCACCCTCCAAGTTCAGTGTTTAAAAATTAGGAATTACCCTGAAGAAATTAAAGGTAAATTGTTGGTTATCAGGGGGAAATGAGTGAGGAATAAATTAGAAGATTGGGACACACATATATGTTTTTTGTCGTTCAGCCACTAAGTCGTATCCGACTCTTTGCGACACCATGGACTACAGCACGGCCCTGTCCATCACCAGCTCCTGGAAGTTGCTCAAACTCAAGCCCATTGAGTCGGTGATACCATCCAACCATCTCATCCTCTGTTGCCCCCTTCTCCTCTTGCCTTCAATCTTTCCCAGCATCAGGCTCTTTTCCACTGAGTCAACTCTTCACTTCAGGTGGCCACAGTATTGGAGCTTCAGCTTCATTATTATTTTTAGCAAAGAAAATTATGCTTTTCTTTGGCAAGGTTTGAGATTGATTCCTAATATGACATCAATGTTTAGACTCCTGTCAGTCTTGCAGAAGCCACGTGAGAAAAACAGCTAGATGGATGGTTTAGGAGAGTTGAGGTTATTAAGAAACAAGATTAATTTCAATAGGAAGAAAATTTCTAAACAGCCAGTGCACTAGGGAATTATCACACAAGATGAGAAATCTCGCATAACAGGAAAAAGTTTATTTTTCATTCAAACTCCCAATAACACTATATACAAATAATCATCCATTCCAAATTAAAGTCCAAATGACTAATATATTTGAAAACCAGTTTTGGTAGACTTATTAGTTCAAATTCCAAGTAAAACTGGGATACGTATTTCAAATTTGAATTTCAAAATCCGAAAAACCCAGTGATGAAGCACTGACATACTTACTCTGATTCTAAATAACATCAGTGTGCTTACTGCATAAATTAAAATGCTAATTAATTATTTCAAATAATTCTCGGGGGCTCTATCGGCAAAGAAGCCAGCTGTCAGTGCAGGAGATGTAAGAGACGGGGTTTGATCCTGGGTCGGGAAGATCCACTGGAGAAGGGAATAGCAACCCACTGCAGTAATCTTGCCTGGAGAATCCCATGGACAGAGGAGCCGGGTAGGCTACAGTCCATGAGGCCGAAAAGAGTTGGACACGACTGCAGTGACTTAGCCAGCATGCAATAACACTAGTGTTTACTTCAATTTCCAATTCAAATTTCAAAACTGAAATAACACGAAGAATAAATATGGGAACAGTTATTATTTTCAATTCCAGATATCACTAGCATACTTATTAACTTAGAATGATTCTAATTTCTATTTCTATCTTAATTTATCCATAACAAATACTAATGCACTGATTAGCATAAACTGCAAATAGGATTTCGAGTCTTATTAATTCCAGTTCCGATTCAAGTTCTGAAAGATAAGTTGCATTGGTATCCAGCAGGGCAACAACTATTAGTTCCAATTTCAAATAATAGTGGTGTAATTATTACTTCTTATTTCAATTAAAATCCAGACATTAATATCTCATAACATATACTGTGGCCCTTATTAGTTCAGATTCCAAATAACACGGATAGATGACTACGTTACATTTCATTTCTATTTTCAGCATTTCAATATCTCCTCTAACAATCACGGGTACATTTATCATTTCCGCTAACAAGTAACACGGAGTTCTAGCTGTTTTGCTTACATAGTTAAACTCCACGCTGGGAAAGTTGACTTCTTGCACTTCCTGGTGGTCCAGCGGTTAAGAACACCGCCTGCAAGTGGGGGTGACTCGGGTTCAATCCCTGGTCAGGGAAGATCCCACGTGCCACAGAGCATGGAGCTCGTGCACAGCTACTGAAATAAACCAGCACGTTGCAGCTCCTGAAGCCCATGCCTAGAGCCGGTGCTCCACAAAGAGGAGCCAGCTCAGTAAGTCTGCTCACCACAGCGAGAGAGCAGCCTCCGCTCTCTGCAGCTAGAGAAAGCCCATGTGCAGCAACAAAGACCCAGAACCGTCAAATATAAATTTTTTTTTAAAGTTACTTTTAAGTTCAAATTCCAAGGGTGATCAATTTGCATATAAATTCATCTCTCAGTTCCCATTCTAAAATGCAAATAAAACTGACAAGCTTGGATGCACTTATCAGTTGACTTTTCAGGTTACACTGATGTATTTATTCCATCCTATGCTCCAACGCAGGTAACTTCCAGGACAACCCGGGGCTCACTTTTACCAGACGTGCCACTTCGATTCCAAAGTGTAAATAAATCTGACCACACGCATAGGTGCACCGATAAGGTTGAAGTTGCAATTAAAACTGGAGCATGCTAATTAATTAATATGCCAATTGGTGTGCAAGCGTGCTAACCTGCTTCAATTGGGCCCGACTATTTACGACCCTATGGACTGCAGCCCACCAGGCAATCACCAGGTTACCATTCCCATCTCCAGGGGATCTTCCCAACCCAGGGATTGAACCCAGATCTCCTGCATTACAGGCAGATTCTTTATGTTGAGCCACCAGGGTAGCCCATATTTTGATAAACACTTTTGAATTACTGTCGTCCTGTAAAACTATTTTAACTTGCTCAACCATGTGATTACTGAAACCTCATATAATATCTAGCTGGTAAAGAATATGCCTGCAATGCAGGAGACCCCTGTTTGATTCTTGGGTAGGGAAGATCCGCTGGAGAAGGGAGAGGCTAGCCACTCCAGTATTCTTGAGCTTCCCTGGTGGCTCAGCTGGTAAAGAATCTGCCTGCAATGCAGGAGACCCCTGTTTGATTCTTGGGTAGGGAAGATCTGCTGGAGAAGGGAGAGGCTAGCCACTCCAGTATTCTTGAGCTTCCCTGGTGGCTCAGCTGGTAAAGAATCGGCCTGCAATGCAGGAGACCTGGGTTCGATCTGTGGGTTGGAAAGATTCCCTGGAGAAGCGAATGGCTACCCAGTCCAGTATTCTGGCCTGGAGAATCCCACGGACTATACGTCACAAAGAGTCGGACATGAGTTTCAAATCAAGGAAAATGCTCTAAAAACTCTGTGGGGTGCAGTAGATCTTTAGAACACAAGACATCTTTTTTTAATATTTATTTTTGTTTATTCATTTGACTGTGCCGGGTCTTAATTGTGGATCTTTACTTGCAGCATGTGGGATCCTGTTCCCTGACCAGGGATCGAACCTGGGACCTCTGCACTGGGAGCTCACTCAGCCACTGGACCACCTGGGAAGTGCCTTAGACTTCACCCATCACCAAAAGCGTGTACATCCTGGACTAACATCTCCCCAACCCCTTCCTCCCCCAGCCCCTGTGAGCCACGATGCTACTCTCCGCTTCTATGAGACTGAGTATTCCAGATTCCTTATACAAATGGTATCATGCGGTATTTGCCTGTCTTTGTCTGGCTTATTTCAGTAGGTTGCTAAGACAGTAGATCCTAATTGTTCTTATCACAGAAACAACAATAATGATAACAAAATAACAATCAAGATATAACTTTTGGAAGTGATGGAAACATTCATGGCGTAGGTTGTGGTTTCATAGGAATAATGTTATACTTGTCTCCCAGCTCATCAAGTTGTATATATTGAACACATACAGTTTTTTATATGTCAATCACATGTCATTAAAATGGCGTAAAAAAGATACTAAAGAAACTTCAAAGTGTTGGAGCTTCAAGCAAACAAAAACCTCTCAACTATTTCTAATAGTTCACCCTCATTGCTTAATTGTTTAAGTTTTCTGTTAAGGGGCTTCCCAGATGGTGCCAGTGATAAAAATAACTCATTTGCTAACGCAGGAGATGTTAAGAGATGCAGGTTCTATCCCTTGGTCAGGAAGAACTCCTGGGAGAGGAAATGGTAACCAAAGTGTTCAACAGGCACGCTTCAATCAAACAAAACCCTCTCAGTTGGTTATAATATTTCACCTTCATCCCTTCGTCATCATTTGTTTTCTTATACAGACCAAAAAATATACATATATTGATAAAAACATATTGGGTAGCAACTAGCAATTATCATACTATGTAGTCAGAAAGGCAAATACCATTTGATACCACTTACATGTGGCATCAAAAATATGACACAGATAAACCTATCTAGAGGGGAGAAACAGATTCAGAGACACAGAGAATAGTTGTTGTCAAGGGGAAGTGGGGGCGGGAAAGGGAAGGACTTGGCAGTCTGTAATTAGCAGATGTGTATAAGAGACAGAGTTTANACTATGACACAGATAAACCTATCTAGAGGGGAGAAACAGATTCAGAGACACAGAGAATAGTTGTTGTCAAGGGGAAGGGGGGCGGGAAAGGGAAGGACTTGGCAATCTGTAATTAGCAGCTGTGGACTATTGCATATAGGCTGGATAAACAACAAGATCCTACCGTACAGCTCAGGGAACTCTATGCAATATCTGGTGATAAACCATCATGAAAAAAAATAGAAGATTATCCAGTGATAAACCATCATGGAAAAAAAATAAAAGAAAGAATGTATGTGTGTATAACGGAATCACTTTACTATATAGCAGTAATTAACATAAGGCTGTAAGTCAACTATACTTTAATAGAAAATAAATTAAAAGCAAAAAAACCCCACTGTTTATATAAAGAAATATGAGAAAATATGAGAAAGTAACATTTTCTCATTCTGTGCAGGCGCTCTACGTACATGCAAAAATAAATACCTGCAGGCTTATTCCTATGGAGATACATTATATCAAGAAAAGGTTACTCAAACGTAACTGTGAGATTGAAATATTTCTATATACAATCAAAAATTCAGTTTAATTCAAAAGATAGGGATATTTCTTCCAGGTAAGGTCGTGAATTAGTCTCTTGGGCAGTTTGAGGCAAAAATTTAAATTAAAAAAATTGTTTTTAACTAAAATACATACTGAATGGATGTTTAGAACTTCTCTGGGAAACCAGAAAACTGAGAAAAACAAGTTTAAAATCATACCCATGGCTGATTCATGTCAATGTATGGCAAAAACCACTACAATATTATAAAAATTAGCCTCCAATTAAAATTAAAATAAGTTACTTTTTTTAAAACGAAAAAAAAAACAAATCAAATAATTGTAAATGAAATTATGTATCATGTTAGAGAAATTTTGATGTCTTATTCAAAAGTCAATCGTGGGTACTTATAAAGAACAAAATAATCTAGGGGACAATTCTATTTACATGTATTTCTAATCTGTTTTCAATGTTCCCAGTTGCATCCCTCTAATTTTCCTGTAATAATGCACACTCATACTGTAGTAATTACTTTGAGTTAATTTCCTTTCATTTATAAGCAAATGAAGCTAATTTAAAATTAAANATAAAGAACAAAATAATCTAGGGGACAATTCTATTTACATGTATTTCTAATCTGTTTTCAATGTTCCCAGTTGCATCCCTCTAATTTTCCTGTAATAATGCACACTCATACTGTAGTAATTACTTTGAGTTAATTTCCTTTCATTTATAAGCAAATGAAGCTAATTTAAAATTAAAATTCAAACGATAAGCTTTTCACTTGATTTAAATTAATAAAAATAATTGACCTGAAGGTTTATGAAATTATTCTACCTGAAGCATTTTCTACTGAGAATCCATGCAGACACAATTTTCCTAAGGTCTAGGAGAGGAGTTGCAAGTAGATTCAGTCTGATTTACATCCAGAAAAGATGTCTGTGGAGTCCANATTGAGGGCAGGAGGAGAAGGGGACAACAGAGGATGAGATGGTTGGATGGCATCACGGACTCGATGGACGTGAGTCTGCGTGAACTCCGGGAGTTGGTGATGGACAGGGAGGCCTGGCATACTGTGATTCATGGGGTCGCAAAGAGTTGGACATGACTGAGCGACTGAACTGAACTGAACTGAACTCCTGGGCATCCCTCTGTTTTCAGCTTCACTGTATCTTCCTTAAGGAAGCTCTGAGTCTAGGTCAGCTTTCTTTGCTATACATTCTCAGAGACTGTTTCTTTCCTTTAACACTTATTTAAGTTTATAATTCCACATTCCTTTGTGTGGTTGATTAATGAAGCTCCAATACTTTGGCCACCTGATGTGAAGAGCTGACTCACTGGAAAAGACCTTGATGCTTGGGATGATTGAAGGCAAAAGGAGAAGGGGATGGCAGAAGATGAAATGGTTAGATAACATCACCAACTCAATGGACATGGATTTGAGCAAACTTCAGGAGGTAGTGGAGGACAGAGGAGCCTGGTGTGCTACAATCCATGGGGTCACAAAGAGTAGGACATGACTTAGTGACTGAACAACAACAGTGTTCTCCCACTCAACCATTAATTTGTGAAAGTGGGTTGAGACTGTTTATGCTTACTCTTGGGTTGCTGCTGCTGGGTCTCTGGTACACAGTAGATAAATTGTTTACCTGTCTCATGGTCAGCAGTGATAATGAACTGTCCTAGAAGAGATGGAGTTTACCATAGAGAAGTATAAGGAATTATTGATGGGCCCTTATTTTAGTTCATTATTTAGTTAAATTACTGAAGTCTAAATAAAATACAGAAAATTCTCCAGGCAAGTGTACTGAAGTGGGTTGCCATTTCCTTCTCCAGGGGATCTTCCTGACCCAGGGATTGAACCCTGGTCTCCTGCATTGCAGGCAGATTCTTTACCAACTGAGCTACTAGGGAAGCCCAATTATTTAGTTAAGTCTAAATAAAATACAGAAATATCTGTAATTTTCTTAGTCATGTCTGACTCTTTGTGATCCCATGGACTATAGCCTGCTAGGCTCCTCTGTTCATGGGATTCTCCAGGCAAGAATACTGGAGTGGTTGCCATTTCCTGACTCAGGGATTTAACCCGTGTCTCCTTCATTGCAGGCAGATTCTTTACCATCTGAGCTACCAGGAAAGCCCATAATGCAGTGTAGCTCTCTTAATTAACTAATTTCGGAAACCTTGCATTTCTTTTTTGTCCAAGATAAGCTATGGTGGAGCACAGATTACTGCAGGATTTGAAGATGGCGTTGTTAGAATTCTTGAACTTTATGATCCAAAAGGGCTCACGGTTTTTGTGGGACGGAAGAAAGTTTCGGATGCAGATATTCGTTTGAAACAGGTTTTCAAACCTCATACTGCTGCTGTCACTGCTTTAGCGTATGATCGTGATGGAGAAGTTCTAGCCACAGGGGTAAGGAGTAGATTTCCTTTTGTTTCTTATTGAATTTTTGTGGTTAACCTTGCCTTATTAGTCTTCCTACTTAATGATGCCTCTTTTCCTTAAATTTCTTTCCAAGAACGTATCTATTTCTTGTTTTCTTTGTATTCACATTCTTTCAGTATAGTCTGTGCCTGACTATAAAATATTAAAAATATTCTTTCAAATTGAGTTGTAATGCTTATTTTAAATGAATATAAATTCTCAACTGGGAATAATGCAGCATGCTCTATGCCTGTCTCTTATACACATCTCCATGGGATCACAAAGAGTCAGACATGACTAAGAAAATTACAGATATTTCTGTATTTTATTTAGACTTAACTAAATAATTGGGCTTCCCTAGTAGCTCAGTTGGTAAAGAATCTGCCTGCAATGCAGGAGACCAGGGTTCAATCCCTGGGTCAGGAAGATCCCCTGGAGAAGGAAATGGCAACCCACTTCAGTACACTTGCCTGGAGAATTTTCTGTATTTTATTTAGANTAATTTATACACAGGTATGGTGATCTTTTTTTTTTTTAGAAACACAAGAAAACATGTGACAGGTTTGTCAAACATTCTCACA
This sequence comes from Raphicerus campestris, assembly GCA_006410735.1. Taxonomy (NCBI): domain Eukaryota; kingdom Metazoa; phylum Chordata; class Mammalia; order Artiodactyla; family Bovidae; genus Raphicerus; species Raphicerus campestris. The sequence goes on along the minus strand of SJYW01022011.1, from coordinate 352,455 downwards.
GGGAAAATGAAGCAAATATTTGAAATAAGAATGTTCCCAGAATAATCTGGGATATATGATCATTATAGGTATAAGCATATAGTGGGTATAATATAGCTGTTAAATATTTCTTTATACTCTCTGGAATAGATTTCATAATAATATATATTTGGATCTCTCTCTTTTTCTTAGAGTAAAGATAAAACTGTCTTCTTTTTCGAAGTGGAAAGGGACTATAAGCCTATTGGTTATATTACTACTCCTGGACCTGTTTGCCAGTTAACATGGTCTTCAAGCTCTCATGTAAGCAGTTGTTTGTCTTCATGTTTAAATCTCAATTACTACATAGTGAAGTGATCTGTTAGAAAATAGTGGGTGGAATTACTAGCTCTGCTGTTGGGTCCTGCAGCGAAGGGCCAAGGAAGCTGTTCAGCTTGTCTAGTGAAACATGACTCGGGAGCTCCAAGCCACCACCATCCATACCCCCACTACCTCCTCTCTCTTCCATAATCTAATCAGTCTATTATATCAGACTTTGCCACTCCAGTATTCTTGCCTGGAAAATCCCATGGATGGAGAGGCTCCTCAGTCCATGGGATTCTCCAGGCAAGAGTACTGGAGTGGGTTGCCATTTCCTTCTCCAGGGGATCTTCCCGACCCAGGGATCAAACCCTGGTCCCCCGCATTGGAGGCAGATGCTTTAACCTCTGANACACAAGAAAACATGTGACAGGTTTGTCAAACATTCTCACAGGGAAAATGAAGCAAATATTTGAAATAAGAATGTTCCCAGAATAATCTGGGATATATGATCATTATAGGTATAAGCATATAGTGGGTATAATATAGCTGTTAAATATTTCTTTATACTCTCTGGAATAGATTTCATAATAATATATATTTGGATCTCTCTCTTTTTCTTAGAGTAAAGATAAAACTGTCTTCTTTTTCGAAGTGGAAAGGGACTATAAGCCTATTGGTTATATTACTACTCCTGGACCTGTTTGCCAGTTAACATGGTCTTCAAGCTCTCATGTAAGCAATTGTTTGTCTTCATGTTTAAATCTCAGTTACTACATAGTGAAGTGATCTGTTAGAAAATAGTGGGTGGAATTACTAGCTCTGCTGTTGGGTCCTGCAGCGAAGGGCCAAGGAAGCTGTTCAGCTTGTCTAGTGAAACATGACTCAGGAGCTCCAAGCCACCACCATCCATACCCCCACTACCTCCTCTCTCTTCCATAATCTAATCAGTCTATTATATCAGACTTTGCCACTCCAGTATTCTTGCCTGGAAAATCCCATGGATGGAGGCTCCTCAGTCCATGGGATTCTCCAGGCAAGAGTACTGGAGTGGGTTGCCATTTCCTTCTCCAGGGGATCTTCCCGACCCAGGGATCAAACCCTGGTCCCCCGCATTGGAGGCAGATGCTTTAACCTCTGAGCCACCTTATTAAATGCCTCTAATTTCCCTAATTTTGAGCATAGGATAATTCAGTCACATGAATGTTGATTGTCTAAGCCAGGTACTGTACTAGGGTCCTAGCATCATAACACCAATTAAACTACATAAAAGTACTATCAGAATTTTAAGGATAGCATCTGTAATCTATTTTAAGAAGTTATATTGTTCTGTGATAGAATTATTTAAGGTTTCACAAGGGAATGGGTGACTAAAATATATCAGTGGTATAGATAGCATGTACTATGAATATGGGGCTTTTCTGGTGGCTCAACAGTAAAGAATCTGCCTACAATGCAGGAGCCCCAGGGAGACACAGGTTCAATTCCTGGGTCAGAAAGATCCCCTGGAGAAGGGCATGGCAACCCACTCCAGTATTCTTGCTTGGAGAATCCCATGGATAGAGGAGCCTGCCAGGCTACAGTCCATGGGCTTGCAGAGTCAGACACGACTGGAGCGACTTAACTGGCACGTACGCACTATGAATATAGAGCAGGGGAATATCAAGAAAGGGAGAGGTTAGCGTGTTATGTTATATTGTTCTATCTTAATCTTAAGGAATTGGCAGAATGTGGGTCAGAGAGGATGTGAGTGCAAGTGGTGTAGGTGAAGGGAATGAGAGCTGCCGAAGATGCTCTGTGTTCAAGCATGAGCAGTTATATCACAACATATTTGTGCATCCTTCAATCATTTATCTCAATATCAAAGTTACAAGAAAAGCAGCCCAACATTTTTCAGGAGTTAGGAATGATGGGTGGGGAAGGGGGTGGGTTTGACTCTCTAAAGGCACAGCTTGAAGGAGATCTTTTTGGTGGTGGAGTAGTTTGTATTTTGCTTGCTATGGATGATCACTTGAATCTGCACATGTGATCAAGTGACATGGAACTATACACACATTCTATATTAATGTTGATTTCCTGCGTTTGATATTGGGGCATAAGAGGTAACCAGTGGGAGAAACTGGGCAAAGGGTACATGATACCTCTTTGTACTATCTTAGTAACTTCCTGTGAATTAATATTTCAAAATAAGACATTTTTAAAGAAGTAAGCAGAAAAGACCCCTCTCTCCCTCCACCAGGATGAGATAGTTGGATGGCATCACGGACTCAATGGACGTGAGTTTGGGTAAACTCTGGGAGTTGGTGATGGACAGGGAGGCCTGGCATGCTGTGGTTCATGGGGTCGAAAAGAGTTGGACATGACTGAGGACCTGAACTGAACTCTCTCCACCAAAACAGATAAAAAGACATTTCAGGCAGTGGTACCAGTTAACACTTGTATTTCTAACATTGTTTGGGAGTTACTAACGTAAAAGTAAATTACTCTCATTTCACTATATACACATGTATCAAGTCATCATGTTGTTCATCTTAAACTTACACAATGTTATGTCAATTATATTACAATGAAAGTGGGAGAAAAAAATAAATTGCCATTTGTAGCTGCACACTTCAGTTGTCCAAAGAGCAATAGCTGTTTGCCCCTACCCGCTCAGTGGTCAGTCCTATAACCTTCCTGAGTGCATTAAGCTTCTGTCCATTATTTTCTTTTCCAGCAAGCGTACATCATTCAAATAGCCATTCTACCTGCAGTGGTCACTACCGTGATCACTTAGACAGTCGTTACAANAGTGGGAGAAAAAAATAAATTACCATTTGTAGCTGCACACTTCAGTTGTCCAAAGAGCAATAGCTGTTTGCCCCTACCCACTCAATGGTCAGTCCTATAACCTTCCTGAGTGCATTAAGCTTCTGTCCATTATTTTCTTTTCCAGCAAGAGTACATCATTCAAATAGCCATTCTACCTGCAGTGGTCACTACCGTGATCACTTAGGCAGTCGTTACAAGGGAGAAGTTATAAGGGAGCCAGATGTGAGGCAGGTAGATCTATTGGGCAGCTGTGTTCTAGAGAAGATGACACCAAGGTGTGGATAAAAGCTAGGTAGAATTGACAGAACTTGATGATCTTGTGCATTTCTGGGGATAATTTTGAGGTTTTTAAATGAAATTCATTGGAGTTTCTCTAAATTTTTTTTTTTTTTTTCTCTCTCTCTCTCTCCTGCATTTTCTGAGAGCACCATTTTTCCTGTTTCCTAAACCAGGAAATCTTTGAGCCATCTCTTCCTGACCTCTGACCACTCTGGTTCACCAAGCCCTGCCATTGGTTATGCATCTTAAATATCTGTTACATCTGTCTCTTCTGTGTCCCCTTTGCTCCTCTCTGTTTCATCCATTACGCTTTGAACTTGATCTTCTCTGTCTAAAATGACTTCCCTCTTATCCTGACACACATCAACTCACTATTTTTTAACATACACACATAATTTACTTAATGGGGGCTTTCCTGGTGGCTCAGATGGTAAAGAATCTACCTGCAATGCAGGAGGACTGGATTTGTTCCCTGGGTCAGCAAGATCCCTTGGAGAAAGGAATGGCTACCCACTCCAGTATTCTTGCCTGGAGAATTCCATGAGCAGAGGAACCTGATGGGATACAATCCATGGAGTCTTGAAGAGTCAAACGTGACTGAGTGACGAATGCTAACTAATTTACTAATATTCTAATAAGGATTTTTATATGTACATACGTAACAGTGATAATACCCCCCTTCTGTAATGTCCTTCCAGCTTTGAAATTGAGGTATTACTGGCCTTATTTTTGAAAAAAAGTCTTTTATATTCTCTGGACCTGAATTGTTGTTTGTAGGAGGATTTTTAATAATGAATTTNTGCCTGGAGAATTCCATGAGCAGAGGAACCTGATGGGATACAATCCATGGAGTCTTGAAGAGTCAAACGTGACTGAGTGACTAATGCTAACTAATTTACTAATATTCTAATAAGGATTTTTATATGTATATACGTAACAGTGATAATACCCCGCTTCTGTAATGTCCTTCCAGCTTTGAAATTGAGGTATTACTGGCCTTATTTTTGAAAAAAAGTCTTATATTCTTTGGACCTGAATTGTTGTTTGTAGGAGGATTTTTAATAATGATTTCTTCAATAGATATAGAACTATATAAACTGCTAAAAAAAGATAACTACCACCCCACAACTTTATACCCAGTGTTAGTATCATTCAAAAATGAAACTAAGTAAACAATAATGTGACTTTTTGGATGAAATGAGCAACTCCTGTTCCCATGCAGCTTTGGGGTCATGTAGATGTTTTAAAGGCAAATGCCCAGCAGAATGTCAGGCTCACATTTCTGCATTTCCTTTTTCTCTGGTATCCTGTGCCCTCAAGTTCTGACTTTCTTGTTGATTGCTTTGAATTTCAACTTGTGTCTGTTTATGTCTTGGTTTTTTTTGTTTTTTGTTTTTTTTCAGTCATTCAATCGTGCCTGACTCTTTGTGACCCCCATGGACTGCAACATACCAGATCTCCCTGTATCCTTCACCATCTCCCAGATCTTGCTCTAGCTCAAGTCCATTGAGTCAGTATTGCCATCCAACCATCTCATCCTCTGTCGTCCCCTTCTCCTCCTGCCCTAAATCTTTCCTAGCATCAGGGTCTTTTCCAATGAGTCAGCTCTTTGCATCAGGTGGCCAAAGTAGTGGAGCTTTAGCTTCAGTCCTTCCAATGAATATTCAGGGTTGATTTCCTTTAGGATTGACTGATTTGATCTCTGTGCAGTCCAAGGAACTCTCAAGAGTCTTCTCCAGCACCACAGTTTGAAAGCATCTATTCTTTATGTCTGAGAGAATGCCTGAAGCTCTAGAACACTGCATTCTGTTTGGCTTCTAGGTCCTATTCTGTAAGTTGGCCAATGGCCTGAGAAGAAAAAGTGCAAAGAATGTTCACCTCACCTCAACTAGCTTCCCTTTTCCTGCAGTCTTGGCTTCAAAGCTATAGTTATACTGATTTATCTGTGATGTCTTTAGCTGGTTTAGCAAACTTTTCATGTTATTAAATTGTTAGCTAATATATAGCTAACATAGGGGTTTTCATCTGTTTATAAATAAGGTTTGGCTAATATTTTCTTTCTTCATAGTTCCTCAGTTTTGTTATTAAAATTTTTTTTATCTCCTAAGATGAATTGTAAAATAGCCCTCTTTTTCTATTCTCTTCAAGAGTTTAAATTAGAATTTTAAATTTTTGGCAAACTTGGTAATGTATTCATCAGAACATAGCATCTGAGGTGATTTTAAAAAAATTAATTCAATGACTTTAGTAATTGTGTGTGTGTTCAGTCATGTCCGACTCTTTGTGACCCCATAGACTAAACCCGCCAGGCTCCTCTGTTTATGATATTTCCCAGGCAAGAATACTGGAGTGGGTTGACAGTTCCTGCTCCAGGGGATCTTCTCAGCCCAGGGATGGAACCTGTATGTCTTGTGTCTCCTGTACTGGCAGTCGAGTTCTTTACCTCTGCATAGTTCTTTAAAAAATTTTAAACTGTGCTGCTGCTGCTGCTGCTAAGTCGCTTCAGTCGTGTCTGACTCTGTGTGACCCCATAGACGGCAGCCCACCAGGCTCCTCTGTCCCTGGGATTCTCNTCGAGTTCTTTACCTCTGCATAGTTCTTTAAAAATTTTTAAACTGTGCTGCTGCTGCTGCTGCTAAGTCGCTTCAGTCGTGTCTGACTCTGTGTGACCCCATAGACGGCAGCCCACCAGGCTCCTCTGTCCCTGGGATTCTCCAGGCAAGAACACTGGAGTGGGTTACCATTTCCTTCTGCAATGCATGAAAGTGAAAAGTGAAAGTGAAATTGCTCAGTCATGTCCGACTCCTTGTGACCCCATGGATTGCAGCCTACCAGGCTCCTCTGTCCATGGAATTTTCCAGGCAAGAACACTGGAATGGGTTGCCATTGCCTTCTCCGTTTTAAAGTATAATTGATATTAAATTAGTTTTAAATAAACAACATGATTTGATGCTCATATAATTTGCCACATACTGATTGCCACAATAAGTATAGTTAACATCTGTCACTGTACATGAGAACTTTTGAGATCTATTCTTTAAGCAACATTCAAGTCAGCAATATAGTATTATTGACTGTAGTCATCATGCTGTGTGCATTACATTCCCATGACTTAATTTATACTTGGAAATGTGTACCTTTTGAACCCTTTGCTTTACCCATCCCCGAGCTACTTTGGCAATCACTGGTGTGTTTTCTGCATCTATGGTTTTTTTTTTTCCCTTAAGATTCCACATACAAGTGAAATCATAGTATATTTCTCTTTTTTTCTGACTTATTTAACGTAACACCTTCAAGGTCTATCCATATTGTTGCAGATTACAAGATTTCATTCTTTTATGGCTGGATAATATTCCATTGTGTTATATAATCATAATGGAATATTTTCTTTCTCCATTCATCCTTCAGTGTACACTTAGATTGTTTCCATGTCTTAGCTATTGTAAAGAATGTTGTGATAAACATAAGGATGCACGTATTTTTTTCAAGTTAATGTTTTCATTATCTCAGATAAGTAACTGGAAGTGAAGTTGCTGGATTATATGTAGTTCTGTTTAATTTTCTGAGGAATCTCCACATTGTTTTCAATAGTGGCTGTATTGATTTATGTTACTACCAATAAGCATTCCTTTTTCTCCACATCTTAGCCAGCATTTTTTGTCTTTTTGATAATAGCTATTTTGGCAGAGGAGCCTGGTGGGCTACAGTCAATGGAATCACAAAGAATTGTGACTGAAGCGACTCATTCTGAGAGATGTGAGGTGGTTTTGAGTTGTAATTTCCTGATGATTAGTGATGTTGAGCATCTTTTTATGTACTCATTGTCTGTCTCTGTCTTCTTTGGAAAAAATATCTGTTCAGATCTTCTGCCCATTTTTTAATTCGATTGTTTGTACTGCTGCTCAGAGTGCATGCATAAGGGGCAAGCCCTTCAGTTACAAATGGGGTTAGCAGGCCTCCAGCCTCCTTGCAGAATGATGGATCAGGTTTCATGGGGGAAATGGTTTGACAGGACACCTGTCCTTGCATGTTGGCTGGTGTGTTTGAGAAATCCACTAGAGGAATGCTTTTGCAGCTTTAATCCTCTTACCTTCCCTCAGACCTCTCTTTTGCATCCTCTCTGTGTTGTTTGCACTATCAAATGCCACTAAGCCCACTCTTGTTCCTGAGCTCTCAGCAGGTCAAAAACCCTGGTGTTTGGGGGCATCTCTGAGTTTACAGTCCCAGAACTTTGTGCTTTCTGAGAAAGTCCATAACACCTTAAGCTCCATACAGAACCCTGCCCAGTTCCCTACTCTCAATTTCTTAATGGAACGTGTATCTTCTGATAAGTCACTTCATAGGAGCTCTGGATACACAGATGACAGGTATCTGTTCAGACGCAATCATGTAACATGCTTTGAGCTGCTTCTTCACATTCACAGGGTACATCATAATTTATCATATGTATGTAGATTTATTTTGGGGTTCTCTATTCTATTCATTGATCTTTATGAGTGTTTTTATGACAATACTATATTTTGATTACTATAGCTTTACAGAATAGTTTGAAATTAGGTAGTTATGATGCCTCCAGCTTTGACCTCTTTCTCAAGATTGCTTTGGCTATTTAAGATCTGTTATGGTTCCAATCAGATGTGTTCTTGATTTAATTTTGGTAAGCACATCCCTCCCCCCCCTCCCCAGGGAACTTGTTTCTTGTTGTCTGTAATTTTCATAATATTCTTAATGTCACAAGATCTATAGAGATTTTTCCTTTTTATTTTTTTATATTGGTTATTTTCCTCTTCCCTCTTGCTAGAAGTTTGTCAGTATTTTCAAGGAACTTTTCACTATATTGATTTTATTTTGTTTCTTGTTTCATTAAGTTATGTTCTTTTATTATGATCTTATACCTACAGTGGGCTTCCCTGGTAGCTCAGCTGAATCGGCCTGCAGTGTAGGAGACCCTGGTTTGATTCCTGGGTTGGGAAGATCTGCTAGAGAAGGGATAGGCTACCCATTCCAGTATTCTTGGGCTTCCCTGGTGGCTCAGCTGGTGAAGAATCTGCAATGCAGGAGACATGGGTTTGATCCCTGCATTGGGAAGATCCCTTGGAGAAGGGAACGGGTACCCACTCCAATATTCTGGCCTGGAGAATTCCATAGACTATTCAATGGGGTGGCCAAGAGTCAGACACAGCTGAGCAACTTTCCCTTTCATACCTACTGTATTAGGGTTTATTTTCTAATTTCATGAGATGGATACTTACATTAGTTATTAATCTTAATATGCATCTTTATATGCACTTCACTTCTCAAGGATGATGTCTGAGTTGGGAAATCCCCCTCCTCTTCTGTGTCCTCTCCTAGGGACGTGAGTCCTGACCTGATTGCTTCTCCTCCCTGCCCAGCTCCTTGTGGATCTCTTTTGTAGTCTTGGTTGCAGAAGACCTTTCTATTAGTTTCTAGTTTATTTTCTGTGAGGATTGATCCATATATAGGTGTTTTTTCGATGCATTTATGGCACGTATTGAGCCCAGTGTTGTCCTACTCTGCCTGTTGTTCTCTTCTAGAAATACTAATTTCTCAGGCAGTCAGTTCAGTTGCTCAGTTGTGTCCAACTCTTTGAGACCCCATGGACTGCAGCACACCAGGTTTCCCTGTCCATCACCAACTTCTGGAGCTTGCTCTTAATTTCTAAACACATGGAATTTTTACTTTTAAATTATTGATGAAGTGAACAAAGTGTTAGTCACTCAGACGTGTCTCATTCTTTACAACCCTATGGATTGTAACCTACCAGGCTCCTTTGTCCATAGAATTCTCCAAACAAGAATACTGGAGTAGGTGGCCACTCCCTTCTCCAGGGGATCTTTATGACCCAGGGATCAAACCCGAATCTCCCATATTGCAGGCAGATTCTTTGCCATCTGAGTTTAATTTCATTTTACTTTAGCTCTATTATTTTAATCTTTTGAAACTGAGGCAAATTTTATAAATATTCTTCATGTACTTGTAAATATTCTTCATGTGCTTTATAAATATTCTTCATGTGATACTCTTTGTAGCCTGTTCTGAAATGTCTATGCAATTTCTGCTTATGTCTGTTAGCTCAGAATTTTAATTATATTGTTAAATTATCTATATCACTTTGTTTGCTCTATTTGCTGGTTACTGAGAGACTTTAAAAAATCTTTATTTTTTTCCCTCGTGGTCCTGTCATTGTTTGATTTATGTATTTTGAAGTCATGATATTAGTGAAAGTGAAAGTGTTAGTTGCTCAGTCCTGTCTGACTCTTTTCAACTCCATGGACTGTAGCCCGCCAGGCTCCTCTGTCCATGGAATTCTCCAGGCAAGAATACTGGACTGGGTTGTCATTACTTTCTCCACGGGATCTTCCCAACCCGGGGTCTTAGGCATTGCAGGCAGATTCTTCACCCTCTGAGCCAACAGGGAAGCCTATTGCTGTTGCTGCTGCTAAGTCGCTTCAGTCGTGTCCAACTCTGTGCGATCCCATAGAGGGCAGCCCACCAAGCTCCTCTATCCCTGGGATTCTCCAGGCAAGAACACTGGAGTGGGTTGCCATTTCCTTCTCCAATACATGAAAGTGAAAAGTGAATGTGAAGTCACTGAGCCATGTCCAATTCTCAGCGACCCCATGGACTGCAGCCTACCAGGCTCCTCTGTCAATGGGAGTTTCCAGGCAAGAGTACTACAGTGGGGTGCCATTGCCTTCTCCAGGGAAGCCTATTAGGTACCTACAAATTTAACTCATCAATTTTCTGATAAATTAAACCTTTTATTATGAAGTGAATTTTTCATCTCTATTATTTGTTTTATGTGTGTCTTTTTGTGAACAGCTGGATTTTAAAAATATCCAATCTGATCATCTTTGCCTTTTAGCTGAAGCACTTAATTAATTTATAAGTAATATAATTACATACTATAATTATATATTATAATTTTACCTCTAGCACTTTATAAGAGAGGTAAAATTGTAATAAAAATAGGAATTGTCTCTGCCATTATGGAGCTTACCTCCAATGGGAAAGCTTGTCACTTAACAAATCATATTACCTCTAGCATTTTATAACGGAGAAGGCAATGGCACCCCACTCCAGCACTCTTGCCTGGAGCATCCCTTGGACAGAGGAGCCTGGTGGGCTTCAGTCCATGGGGTCGTTAAGAGTTGGGCACAACTGAATGACTTCACTTTCACTTTTCCCTTTCATGCACTGGAGAAGGAAATGGCAACCCACTCCAGTGTTCTTGCCTGGAGAATCCCAGGGACAGAGGAGCCTGGTAGGCTGCCATCTATGGGGTCGCACAGAGTCGGACATGACTGAAGTGACTTAGCAGCAGCAGCAGCAGCACTTTATAAAATTCTGAGTACATAGTAGGTACGTAATAAAGAAGTATGGAATAAAATAACTGAATGGATAAACATTTTGAATAATGCATCTATGGAGTATCAAGATGGGAATTTCCCACATGTGGTTAAATACATGATTTTGAAACTCAGGACAGAGGTCTGGACTAGAGAGATGAATTCAGAGTCTAATTGCTTTGAGTGGTAATGAAGCCATGATGGCTACAAGATTTCTCAGGGAATGTTTATGGAGAGAAAGAAAAAGAGGGGAAAGAACAAGAATCTTGGGACATTCACATTAAATGAATTCAAGCAGAAGATGATTCATCAAAGGAGGCAGAGGTTGTATATGCTGCCCACATATTGCAGATTTTCCTTGGAAGTTCTAATTTTAATATTCTGCCCTTTCAGCTGACATATTTTACAACCTAATTTTTGGCTCAGAAAAGAGGGCATCTATAAAACAAATATAAATCTAATTTTAACACTTGGTTTATTAATTAATAATGATAGAATTGTATTAATGTGTATAGGGATTTATAAGATTGACATAGTTCCTCACTGTGATTATTGCTGGTAGTAGTATCTTTTTTAAATGGCTAGTATACATAGCAATTATAGTTTTTATAATTTTAAAATTATAGTTTAAAATATTTTTGAACTATGTTTCTAAAAGCTTGCCTAAATGTAAATGATATGTTTAATCTTTGTTTTTCAGCCTGAAAGTACTTTACTGATTATCTGTGAGGATGGCTATGTTCTTGAAGCTCCGTTTCCAGCTATAAAGGAGGACAAGGAGGACCATGATGTAGTTTCCTATGAAATCAAAGACATGTGTTTAAAGTATTTCCATTTCACAAGTGTCAAATCTAAGATTCTGGTATGAAATATCCTTGAAGCATTGTCTTCTAATTATTCTCATATAAAACAGCCTGTGTTAAGTGCTAGGAGAATATGAAGAAGAAGATACAAACTTTTAATTTAAGAAGCATATCTGGTAGAAAGCAGCTAACTGTATTAGAAGTAGGTAATGAATAGATGCTAAAATCACAGTTCAAAGAAAAGAATTTTAGGGGCATGCAGAGGAAAGAATATATGGTTCTGATGGAAGGATGAGAGGAGGTCAAGGATGACTTCACTGAGCAGACATTTAGTATTTAATGAAAGGGAAGGATTTTGAGAGGTTACAAATGGGAAAGCAATAAAAGCTGGGAGAAATCCTGAGGGAAGGCAGAATTGCAAGAGTTTTGTTGTTTTCAAGAAATGAAGACTGGGCCATGAAACAGAGGGATGCAGTTTGTGGAGGAGTTTGACAGAAGTCTGTGACCACCACAAAGGACTCCTCAAATTCTAGCCAAGATGTTTTATTTCTTAGACCACTGGAATAAATTGATAAAAGTTTTCTATTTGTATTTTTAATTTAATTTTTAATTGGAGGATAATTACAATATTGTGATGGTTTCTCCCATACATCAGCTATAGGTATACATATGTCCCCTTCTTCTAGGACCTCCTTCCCACTTCTCTCCCATCTCACCTCTCTACGTTGTCACAGAACATGGGCACAGGCTGTCTATTTTACATAAAGGACAGACCAAGGGATGCCAAGGGAACATTTCATGCAAAGATGGGCTCAATAAAGGACAGAAATGGTATGGACCTAACAGAAGCAGAAGATATTAAGAAGAGGTGGCAAGAATACACAGAAGACCTGTACAAAAAAAGATCTTCATGAACCAGTAATCACAATGGTGTGATAACTCACCTAGAGCCAGACATNATAGCTCCTCTAGGCCCTCCTGCTCCTGCGCAGCCACCGCTCCTCAGGTTGATCCTCCCAGCCGCCAGCTCTGGCCTCGGGCATGGGTGGCTCCTTTCAGCTGCCGCCCCTTGCCTCAGGCTCAAGCTCGGGGTGGCGCTCAATAATCCTTGAAATAAAATGGAATTCAGTATGTAGATAGAAGTGATATCTCTCTTGTGTTTTAAGTGGGAACAAATCATTGTAAGATATTTAATTTTTATAATTGTATGGCTGAATATAAATGAATAATAGACATGCTTTATAAAACTTATCTATAATCATAGAAATTGTATAAAATATATGTTTTAAGATATCTGTTGTATACGTTAAAATTTGAAATTATCAAAAACTTTTCATGCGGCCATATGTGTCTTATGTTCAGGTACTATCTTCTATGTTGTCTTACTCTTTTCTAGGGTGGCTATGATTCTGGTTTTCTATATCACTGTGAATTCCCCCCAGATGACAAAAGCAGTGATAATGCAGTAAGGAAAGATGAACCTTTTGATTTCCGTCTTCTTGAGGATACAGAGGATAATCCAATCACAACTATCACTTTCAGGTGACCAGAAATTCAGAATTCTTAAAAAAAAAAAAAATCTGCATCCCATTATTGTCTGTTTTTTTCCATCATGAGTATTACCATTTCTAAAGATCTGTCCAAATGGAAGAATACTCAATGTTTAGTTAAATCAAATGACTAAAGGAGAGTCAAAGCTAATCCTGAAACTACTTCAACCTTTCTATCAAACATTCTGTCAGAATTTATTACTCAATTGTATTGTATCAATTTCTTTTTGTTACTTAGGAGGATGCTACTGCATGGTCAGATAACAAAAGTTCCAGGTTACAGTGATTCTGGAGAAATCACAAATTGAATAATTGAGAATTAAGCATATATGCTTATCATTCTTTTAAAGATCAACTATAATAGCTCCAGATTTCAAATTGTCTTTTTCTCCTTCTACCCTTTTGTATTAGTTTACTAGAGCTGCCATAGCTTTTTAGGGCTTCAGCATCTGAATTTTGTGGGGACACAATTTACTGCATAACATCTTTGTTGTTAAAACTTTAATTTTAAATTAATCAAAAAATGGCTAAACATTCTCAGATTAATATGAAGAACAATGTACTTTCCTTGTGTTTCATAGTATTAACCAAGAAATGATGTTTTGTGGAATGCAAAATGGAGCGATTCGAGTATATATCCTAAGTAAGAATGATTCTTCATTGACCAGCATGGAGGACTACTGGCACTTCAATATGCATGACAATACTTATGGACGTGTTAATGCCATCTCTACTAGCTTTGATGACCGGTTCTTGGTGACTGCTGGAGCAGATAGTAATATCTTTGTTTTCAACATTTTTTCTGAGTTTGAGTTAAAGAAAGTTGTGAAAGCCAAAGTGCCATCTCCCAGGGTATGTAACTAATAACAGTAACAGCAACTTTGTTTTAATGTTTTGGTGTTAAAATGTTCGCATTCACTTAAAGCTGAATTTGGATATAAATAGCTTACAGTCTAATCTTCCTACCAGTGTTATAATTTGGCCTTTCTGGTGTCTCTATGATCAAATACTAAAGATATTGAATTCACCTTATTACTTTAGTCATTTGATTTATTATTTAAAGGTATAGAAGTCCCTCAAGTAAAAGATTGTTAATTCTTCTGTCTCCATCACTTTGCNTATAATTTGGCCTTTCTGGTGTCTCTATGATCAAATACTAAAGATATTGAATTCACCTTATTACTTTAGTCATTTGATTTATTATTTAAAGGTATAGAAGTCCCTCAAGTAAAAGATTGTTAATTCTTCTGTCTCCATCGCTTTGCAAAGTTTTGTTTTCAGGGTACAGTTTTTTTTTCAGATATATTTTGCTTTCTATTTATTCATTCACTTATTGAAGAGGTGTATGTGGGATGTATACCATAATTTGTACCTTTGAAAGGGGTTGTAAAAATATTATCTTTACTATTAGAATGTGACAGTGTTATCAGAGACTCAGTCAATTATTGTATTCTTAAAAAGAATACATTACTGACTTTGTAAAGAAGATTGAGGGTTTGGATCCCCAGATTATATCCCTTTACTCTATCACAAGACCTAAATTTTCTGTTATCAAAGTGATTCCTTTGGCTAAAATCACTAATAACTGTTAGAATTGCTTATAAAGAATAAGATGTATTCGACCAAAGTTAAAACTCCTGTGAACACATCAGCTTCCTATTTAACAGGTAGCCCACTTCAGAAGAACACGCAGAGGAAGTAGGGAAGATTTGAGTGGGTGAATTTTCATTTCTATTAACTGCAGCAAAATTTGGAGAATGAACTGTTGTCTAAAGAGATCCAGCTCAGGAAGAGAAATTTGCCAGAAGACAAAACAGATGAATAAGATGAAAGTCTTTATCTTTCTGCTTAGTACCAACTCCCCATGCAAACCCATACTGAATAGAAAAAAATCCATTCCACATTTTTATAATGATCTCCTTTTATTTATGACTGCAATTAGTGTTTATGTCGCTGACGCAGGCTTTAAGAAGGCAAAATCAGAAAGAATTGAATATGCAAAGTAAAAAATTAAGCTCTGCACCAGTCTGAGGTTCTTAACATATTTTAGAATCACTGGGGAGCTCTTAAAAGTATAGATGCCTTATGCCTCACCCAAGAGCAATTAGGTCAGAATCTCAGACAGTGAGTCTCAGGCATTAGTACAGATCTTCTTCAACCTATGATGCAATGGCATGTCCTGATAAGCCCATCATGAATTGAAAATATCTTAGGTTGAAAATGCATTTAATACATCTAAGCTACTTAATATCACAGCTTAGCCTAGCCTAACTTAAACATGCTTAGAACACTTACATTGGTATACGGTTGGGCAAAATCATCTACCACAAAGTCTATTTTATAATAAAGTGTTGACTATATCGTATAATTTGTTGACTGCTGTACTGAGGTGAACATAATGGTTTTGTGGGTACAGCCAGTGGTGAGAGTACTGGTTGTTTACCCTTGTGGTTATGTGGCTGCAGCAGCCGCCAGCATTGTGAGGGAGGATCTACTGCATGTCCTTTGCCAGGAAAAGGTCAAAATTCCAAACTTGACGTATGCTTTCTACCAAATGCATATTGCTTTTGCACTGTCACAAAGTCAAATAGTCATTAAGTTGACCATCATAAGTCAGAGACCATCTGTATTTTTTTAAACTTGCCCCTTCCCCAGCCCCAACAGTTCTAGAGTACAGTCTGGATTAAGAACAATTGGCAGGTGTTTTGGAACTCTTTGGAAGCACATCTGTTTAACTTATTTGCTGTAAACAGTTGATGTCAGGAGATGATTGGCTGTTATTAGTATCAAGTCTTGCAAATTGCAACTGATACTGGAAAAGCAAGGGGCTTAGCTCTGAGAAATAAAAAAAAGTTCAGTCAAGTTCTGTCCTAAGTGATTAATGGTAACTGAAATGTATTCAGTTCAGTTCAGTTGCTCATTCATGTCCGACTCTTTGCGACCCCATAAACTGTAGCACGCCAGGCCTCCCTGTCCATCACCAACTCCCGGAGTTTACCCAAACCCACCATCACGTAGGTGATGACATCCAACCATCTCCTCCTCTGTCATCCCCTTCTCCTCCTGCCCCCAATCCCTCCCAGCATCAGAGTCTTTTCCAATTAATCAACTCTTTGCATGAGGTGGCCAAAGTATTGCAGTTTCAGCTTTAGCATCACTCCTTCCAATGAACACCTAGGACTGTTCTCCTTTAGAATGGACTGGTTGGATCTCCTTGCAGTCCAAGGGACTCTCAAGAGTCTTCTCCAACACCACAGTTCAAAAGCATCAATTCTTCAGCGCTCAGCCTTCTTCACAGTCCAACTTTCACATCCATACATGACTACTGGAAAAACCATAGCCTTGACTGGACAGACCTTTAGCTCTCCCTTGTCTCTGACATTAGTCATGACCTTATGACTTCACTTTATGAAAGTCATAGATCTTGTCTTACATAAATGTAGATTTATACTTTATGTGTATCAAGACTAGCACTTAAAAAACCAACTTGATCAAAAGAAAATCATTATTCCTTTACAACAAAACAAAGACCTATGTGGTATGAAAGAGAATAGAAAATAAGTTTAATTTTACTTAGGAACAGGTTAGCTGGAAAACTAGGACTTTTTGTTTCATTCACTGGGTCATGAATCCTCTTCAGTACCCTAAGACATTTTTCAGCACAGAACCTGTATTAAACAAAGTACTTTTAAGTGATTTACTTCATAGTACTTCTTAATTTAAGCTTCCTTTCTAAAAAAGAGTCATACTTCTGATTTCATATCTTTCTCAAGGAGAGGGATTATTCTGTGTATTTCCCACTGAATGTTTTCAATAAGGTCAAGTGAAACACTTTAAATTTTTAAAATATATGTATTTGAAGTTTTTCATTGTATACACATGAGGTATTTTGCAGGAAATCAAAACATGGTATGAAAGGAATATGCTTTTTTAAAAAAGTATTTGAAAATAAATGGCCTTGAGGATTTCTTTTGCCATATTTTTGTTAGTAACACATTAATATCAATAATTCCTATTTGGAAGGGGAATGTGGTGATATTAACATTTTGCATACTTGGGGTTAGATTTCTTTTTTTCTTCTTACCCCTTTAACTGAAGTAAAAACAAAGTGTTTTCCCTTAGTTTGTTTTTTTTTTTTTTTTGTGAAAGTACTTTCCAGGCCTCCAATTGTTAAAAGAGAAAACTCCTCGATTTACTAAGTCTTTTAAGAGAAATATACGATTTAAAGGGGCTAACCTTTCATTCCTTCTCCTACAGTTTGGAATAGAAACAGAGCCAATTCCAGAAGATATTGAAGATCCTAAAGCCTACAGGTATGGCGATTTTTGATGAATACATACTACGTCTGGGCTTTTGCAAAATTCATCAACATTTTAACAAAGTTGACCAAGCTGAATGAGTTTCCAAATTATTAAATACTAGTTTTCTTTTTGATATTTCTATATTAAAGTTATGTTATCTTTTAAAATTTCTATTTTCAGTATTGAGAATGCCAGAAGAAAAAGAGAACATGACAAGTTAATGAAAGAAGTGGANTATATCCATACTAGTATATAGAAATAATGGTTGCTTTGGGGATATTTATCTTGTGTCTTGTAACCTGACTTATCCTAGGAGTTTTTGATTGATTCCTTGGGAATTTCTAGCTCTAAAGGGCAATTTTATTTTTAGTCTGTATGCCAATTACCATTTCTTGCCTTATTGCCCTGGTTAGAGTATTCAATACTATGTTGAAATAGAGTGTTAAGAACAGGCATCCTTGCCTTAGTCCAATCTTAGGAGGAAAGCATTCAATCTTTCACTGTTAAGTATGCTGCCTATACCATTAAAAAACACCTGTGGGTGTTTCTTGGATACTTTTTACCAAGTTCAGGAAGGTCTCTTCTGTTTTGTTTTTCATGAATGAGTTTGAATTTTATCAGATGCTTTACTGCATTGATGATTATGTGACCTTTTTTTTCCCCTTTAGCCTGTTAAGATGGTAGGTTATTTTGGCTGATTACTAATTACAAAACTAGGCTAGCATTCTGAAATGTTGGCTTCCTGGGTAGCTCAAATGGCAAAGAATCTGCTTGCAATGCATGAGACCTGGGTTTGATCCCTGGGTTGGGAAGATCCCCTGGAGAAGGGCATGGCAACCCACTCAGTATTCTTCCCTGGAGAATTCCGTGGACAGAGGAGCCTGAGGGGCTACAGTCCATGGAGTCACAAACAGTTAGACATGTCTGAGTGGCTAACACTTTCACTTTCTGGTATAATGTAAAATTCTTTTTATGTATTGTTGAATTCTATTTGCAAATATTAAGAAATTTTATGGGAGAAGAACAAGATGGCAGAGGAGTAGGTGGACATGGAGTACATTTCTCTCCATGGATACATCAGAAATACATCTTCAGACACAGAAGTGCATGCAGGACACCAGCTGAGAGCGGACAGGAGTACCTGACCAGAGGAAAAGAATATATAGAACCACGCAAAACTCAGTAGGATGAAGGAACTAGGGGGAAAAACAGGAGTGTTAGTAGGACTGGACCTGCCCTCGGCAGGTGGGGGAACTGAAGCTGGGGTCCAGTCCCTACATCGGGGCAATTGTCTGAGTCAGAGGAGAAACATTTAAGGCTGAGAGTGAAACAGCTGATCTGTGGCAGCCTAAATGGAATGAGACTCAGACAGACCTTGGCACAGCCATAAATACCCTGGACAGGAATGCTGGTTCCCTGGAAGGCACAGGGGCTGGGAGCTGGAGTTTGGGGAGTGTGGAGCGATCCCAGGACGAGGTCTGCTGTTTTCTGTGGAGAGATGGATCCAGGGGAGGTGAGGGAGGAGACTGTGATGGGAAATGCCTGTGGAGGAAAGCCAGGCAGCCACCTAAGCAAGGCAATACTGCTTAGTCATGTGTAGGGGGTGGAGCCATCACTATAGCCTCTCTCTCCTCACAGGCCAGCATCAGCAGCTGAACAACAGAGAAGCTGGCTCATCAAATGCCTGAGGCACTGCACTACAGAGTAGGACCCCACCCAGGGTGCCCCTTTAAGTGCCTGATGTACCAATCTACAGACTAGGACCCCAGCCAGGGGGGCCCCTCTATATATCTGATGCTCCAAACAACAGAGAAGGACCCCAGGCAAGGGAGCCCTCTAAGTGCCTGAATGGGCAGCGCTAAGGAGAAAGCCTGGCCAAAGAGTCCTTCTGAATACTAGCTATAAGAGGCTCAAAAAAAGGCTCTGATAGGACCATAATTCCTGTGGCGGAGGTAGTCCATGTCCCAGCACACTTGGCACCACCAGGGTCCCTGCCAACCAAGCAGCTGCACCACCTTCACGTTCAACTCTCACGGGGACAGAGCTGCCACAGGCAAAAAAAAGAAAAAAGTCTTGTGTCTATGAGTACAGGGTTGCTTCAGTAGTGTCCGACTCTGCAACCCTGTAGACTATGGCCTGCCAGGCTTCTCTGTCAGGGAGGGGGGTTCTCCAGGCAAGAATACTGGAACGTATTGACCAATACTGATGGCCATACCCTACTAGAGCACTCTATTTCCTGCTGCCCTGGCCGTCAACCCCCCTGAGTACCTGGTGCTGCCAGAACCCCTGCAACCCAAGCAGCTGCACCACCTCCACACCTGGCCCTCACAGGGGCAAACCTAAGTCCTCCAGGGCAGCCTCAGGAGCAAACCCCAGTGGACAAGCCACATGCAGAAGTGGAGATAAAATCACAGTTGAAACCAAGGGGCAGTGTGGCTAAGGAAGAAGGCCCCAAATCTTCCCATCAGGTGTACAAGCTGCAGGTTAAATCCACATGATCAACTAGGCAAACTGTTGATGGAATATATGAAAGGTCATTGAGCGCTCCCACAAAAGAAAATGTACAAGTTCTGATAGCTGTGGACATGTGGAGGCAAGAACACATAGGAGTAGGACCAGATTAGAATCTGAGCTGCCCCCACAGCAGGTCCAGAGATCAGCACAGTGTTGGAGTCCATATATCACAGTCCTAGGGAGGTGAGGTGGACTGTGACTCCCAGCAAGGGAAAAGACTCTAATAGCAGTGACTAAAGAAAAACATTTATTATTCTTATGTTTTGACTTTCTCTGTAGATTCTTTTGGACTTTTTTTTCCCCCTTAATTCTCTCCACCTGTTGTAGTTGTTGATTTTATTGGCACTATGAAATCTAATTAAGCTTTTGAGCTTGTTTTTTTTTTTTTCTCAGTCACATTTTTTATTGCTGTTATAAACCTCTGCCTCTACATTGGGCTTTTGCAGTTATGTGGAGTTTTCCTTTTTTCCCTCTCTTTTTTTAATTTTAAAATTTAATTTTTAAAGCCTATTATATTTTTTCTACATTTATTCCTTTGTTTGCCTTTCCCACTGTTCTTTTCCCCTTGCAGTTAATCTTTAATGTAGATAAATCTTCTTCCTCTACCTCTGTTTAACTTTTCATATCTGTTCTTCCTTTCTTTTCTTTCTTTCCTTTACTCTCAACATTTTGTCAGTTTTATTTTCATTGCTTTATTCTCCAATTGGCAGCTTGCTTTAGTTTTGTTTTCCAGTTTTTGCTTTAATTAGTTTTGTCCTGGTAGATATAATTTTTGGTTTCCTTTGTTTGCCAAGTCAGTCTATTGTACTTTATTTTTGTTGGACTGTTCTGATTTTGCTTATGGGTGTATATTCAATCACACTTTTTATTGTCGCTATACACCTCTGCCTCTACATTGGGCTTTTGCAGTTCTGTGGAGTTTTCCATTTTTTTTTCCTTTTTTCTTTGTTCTTCCATTTTCCTTCTCTTCTCTTTTTTATAATTTAATTTTTTAAAAAACCTATTATATTTATTTCTACATTTATTCCTTTGTTTGCCTTTCCTACTGTTCTTTTCCCCTTGCAGTTTAATCTTTAATGTATACAAATCTTCTTTGTCTACCTCTATTTAACTTTGCATATCTATTCTCTCTTTCCTTTCCTCTCAACATATTTGTTAGTTTTGTTTTCAATGCTTTATTCCCCACTTGGCACCTTACTTTAGTTTTGTTTTCCAGTTTGTGTTTTAGTTAGTTTTGTTCTTAACTGGTAAATATAAATTTTGATTTACCTTGTTCGCTGGACCAGTCTACTGCACTTTATTTTTGTTGGACATTTTTCACTTTGCTCATGGGTGTATGTATATATGTATATATTACATGATTTTAATTATTATTTGCCTGATTTTGTAACTGCCATTTGTCTGGGGTTCATCTTTGGTTTCTCATTTTTGGATATTTGTTTTAATCTCATTTAATGCCATAACAAACCACTTGTGGAAACTTTGTTCCTGACCAGAGATCAAGCCCTGATGAGCCTTTGGAGTGGGAGCACTGACTCCACACACCTAGACCACCAGAGAACTAACCCTCAGGGGTATCAAATAGTGAGAACCCACAAAGGAAACCAATTGAATATAAGACTTGCCATCACCCAATCACCAGGAGCACCCTGTGCAGGACGCCTCATCTAAACAACAAACAAAATAAAAATACAAACCAAATACTCAGCAGACAGGATTACCACCTCACTCAGCCTTGCCTATCAGAGGAAAAACAACCAACCAAACAAAAACTCAGCACAAATCTCACCCTATACGAAGCTCACACAAACCACTAGACCAACCTTAGGAGGGCAGAAACCAAAAGGAAGAAAGAATTCAGCCTTGAAACCCGACAAAAGGAGACCTCAAACACAGTAAGTTAAAAAAAAAATAACAAAAAGGCATAGAAATACTACACAAATGAAGGAACAAGATAGAAACACCGAAGTCCAAATAAATAAAGAGGAAATAGGCANACCAACCAAACAAAAACTCAGCACAAATCTCACCCTATACGAAGCTCACACAAACCACTGGACCAACCTTAGGAGGGCAGAAACCAAAAGGAAGAAAGAATTCAACCTTGAAACCCGACAAAAGGAGACCTCAAACACAGTAAGTTAAAAAAAAAAAAAAAGGCATAGAAATACTACACAAATGAAGGAACAAGATAGAAACACCGAAGTCCAAATAAATAAAGAGGAAATAGGCAAACTACCTGAAAAAGAATTCAAAATAATGATGGTAAAGATGATCAAAAACCTTGAAAACAAAATGGAGAAAATGCAAGAATCCATTAACAAAGACCTAGAAGAATTAAAGAATAAACATACAGAGACAAAGGACACAATGACTGAAATTAAAAATACTCTAGAAGTAATCAATAGTNCAAACTACCTGAAAAAGAATTCAGAATAATGATGGTAAAGATGATCAAAAACCTTGAAAACAAAATGGAGAAAATGCAAGAATCCATTAACAAAGACCTAGAAGAATTAAAGAATAAACATACAGAGACAAAGGACACAATGACTGAAATTAAAAATACTCTAGAAGTAATCAATAGTAGAATATCTGAAGCAAAAGAACGAATCAGTGAGCTGGAAGATAAAATGGTGGAAATAACTTCTGAAGAGCAGAATAAAGTAAAAAGAATGAACTGAGGATAGTCTCAGAGACCTCTGGGACAATATCAAATGCACCAATGTTTGGAGTATAGAAAAAAAGAAAGGGTACGAAATTTTTGAAAATTTCCCCAACATGGAAAAGGAAATACTCAATCAAGTCCCAAGAGGCCACAAAGAGTCCCATACAGGATAAACCCAAGGAGAAACACGCCAAGACACAGACTAATCAAACTAACAATGACTAAACACAAAGAAAGAATATTAAAAGCAGCAAAGGAGAAACAACAAGTAAGATACAAGGGAAACCCCATACGCTTAACAGCTGATCTTTAAGCAGAAACTCTGCAGGCCAGAAGGGAATGGCAAGATATATTTAAAGTACTGAAAGGGAAAAAACTGCAACCAAGATTACTGTACTTGACAAGGATCTCATTCAAAATTGATAAACAAATAAAAAGCTTTTCAGACAAGCAAAAGTTAAGAGAATTCAGTACCACCAAACCAGCTTTACAACAAATGTTAAAGGGACTTCTATAGTCAAGAAATACAAGAGAAGAAAAAAGATCTACAAAATCAACCCCAAACATTTAAGAAAATGGCAATAGGAACATATATATCAATAATTACTTAAAATGTAAATGGATTAAATGCTCTAGCCAAAAGACACAGACTGGCTGAATGAATACAAAAACAAGACCCATACGAATGCTGTCTACAAGAAACCCACTTCAGACCTCAAGACACATATAGACTGAAAGTGAGAGGATGGAAAAATATATTCTATGCAAATGGAAAGCAAAAGAAAGCTGGAGTAGCAATCCTCATATCGACCAAATAGACCTTAAAGAAGATTACAAGAGATAAGGAAGGACATTCCATAATGATCAAGGATCAATTCAAGAAAAAGACATAACAGTTGTAAATATCTATTCACCCAACATAGGTGCACCTCAATACATAAGACAAACACAAACAGACATAAAATGAGAAATTGACAGTAACACAGTAATAGTAGGAGACTTTAACAACCCATTCACACCAGTGGACAGAACATCAAAACAGAAAATGAATAAGGAAACACAAGTCTTAAATGATACATTAGCTGAGATGGATCTCATTGATATCTTCAGGACATTCCATCCAAATGCAGAAGAATACACCTTCTTCTCAAGTGCCCATGGAACATTCTCCAGGACAGATCACATCTTGGGTAACAAATCAAACCTCAGTAAAATTTAAGAAAATTGAAATCATATCAAGCATCTTCTCTGACCACAATGCTATGATTTGTAAGATATCAATTACAAGAAAAAAACTATAAGAAACACAAACACATGGATGTTAAACAACACATTTCTAAATAACCAACATGTTACTGAAGAAATCAAAAGGGAAATGAAGAAAGTTCTAGAAAAAAATAACAATGAAACACAACAACTCAAAACCTATGGGATGTAGCAAAACCAGTTCTAAGAGGGAAGTTTATAGCAATACAATCCTACCTCAAGAAGCAAGAAAAAAATCAATAGACATCCTAACTTTACACCTAAAACAACTGGAAATAGGAGAAGAAGAAGAACAACAGCAAACCGAAAATTAGTAGAAGGAAAGAAATCATAAAGATCTGAGCAGAAATAAATGAAAAACAAATGAAAGAAACAATTGTAAAGATTAATAAAACTAAAAGCTGGTTCCTTGAGAAGATCAACAAAATTGACAAGCCTTTAGTCAGACTCATCAAGAAAAAAAGAGAAGAATCAAATCAACAAAATTAGAAATGAAAAAGAGATTACCACAAACAATGCAGAAATACAAAGGATTATGAGAATCTATTATGAACAACTATATGGCAATAAAATGGATAACCTGGAAGAAACGGACAGATTCTTAGAAAAGTTCAATCTTCCAAGACTGAACCAGGAAGAAATAGGAATTATGAACAATCCAATTGCAAGCACTGAAATTGAAGCTGTGATCAAAAATCTCCCCTCAAACAAAAGCCCAGGACCAGATAACTTCACAGGGAAATTGTATGAAACACTTAGAGAAGAGCTAATGCTTATCCTCTAAAACTCTTTCAAAAAATTGCAGAGGAAGGAAGACTTCCAAACTCATTCTATGAGGCCACCTTCACCCTGATACCAAACCCAGACACAGACAACACAAAAAAGAGAAAACTACAGGCCAGTATCACTGATGAACATAGATGAAAAAATCCTCAACAAAATTTTAGCAAACAGAATTCAGTAGCACACCAAGAAGCTCATACACCATGATCAAGTTGGGTTTATTCCAAGAATGCAAGGATTCTTCAATATATGAAAATCAATATGATACCTCATATTAACAAATTGAAAGATAGAACCCATATGATAATCTCAACAGATGCAGAGAAAACCTTTGACAAAATTCAGCACCCATTTGTGATTAAAGCTCTTAAAAAAATGGTCATAGAAGGAATCTACCTCAACATGGTAAAGGCCATATATGATAAGCCTACAGCAAACATTATTCTCAATGGTGAAAAACTGAAAGCATTCCCCCTAAGGTCAGGAACAAGACAAGGGTGTCCATTTTCACCACTATTATTCAACATAGTTCTGGAAATTCTAGCTACAGCAGTCAGAGAAGAAAAAGAAATAAAAGGAACCCAGATAGGAAAAGAAGTAAAGCTCACACTGGTTGCAGATGACATGATACTATACATAGGAAACCCTAAAGACAGTATCAGAAAATTACTATAGCTAATCAGTGAAGTTAGCAAAGTTACAGGATACAAAATCAATACACAGAAATCACGTGCATTTCTATGTACTAACAATGAAAAATCTGAAAGAAAAAATAAGGAATCAATCCCATTCACCATTACAACAAAAAGAATTAAATATCTAGGAATAAACTTACCTAAAGAGACAAACGAACTGTATACAGAATATTATGACACTAATGAAAGAAATCAAAGATGACATAAACAGATGGAGAGATATTCCATGTTCCTGGGTAGAAAGAATCAATATTTTGAACATGACTATACTACCAAATGCAATCTACAAATTCATTGTGATCCCTATCAAATTAGCAATGGCATTTTTCACAGAACTGGAACAAAAAATTTCACAATTCATACAGAAAAACAAAAGACCCTGAATAGCCAAAGCAGTCTTGAGAAGGAAGGATGGTGCTGGAGGAATCAACCTTCCTGACTTCAGATTATACTACAAAGCTACAGTCATCAAGACAGTATGGTACTGGCAGAAAAACAGAAATATAGACCAATGGAACAAGATAGAAAGCCCAGAAATAAACCCATGCATACCTTATTTTTGACAAAGGAGGCAAGAATATACAATGGGACAAAGACAGCCTCTTCAATAAATGGTGCTAGGGAAACTGGACAGCTACGTGTAAAACAATAAAATTAGAACACGTTCTAACACCATATACAAAGATAAACTCAAAATGGGTTAAAGACATAAGTGTAAGATAAGAAACTATAAAATTCTTAGAGGACAACATAGGCAGAACACATGATGACATAAGTCAAAGCAAGATCCTCTGTAACCCACCTCCTAGAGTAATGGAAATAAAAACAAAAGTAAGCACGTGGGACCTGATTAAACTTAAAAGCTTTGCACAGCAAAGGAAACTATAATCAAGGTGAAAAGACTACCCTCAGAATGGGAGAAAATAATAGTAAATGAAACAATTGACAAAGGCTTAATTTCCAAAAATACAAGCAGCTCATACAACTCAATGCCAGAAAAGCAAACA
>SJYW01022011.1:304747-323203 GCA_006410735.1 Raphicerus campestris | reverse complement strand
ATACAAAAACAAGACCCATACGAATGCTGTCTACAAGAAACCCACTTCAGACCTCAAGACACATATAGACTGAAAGTGAGAGGATGGAAAAATATATTCTATGCAAATGGAAAGCAAAAGAAAGCTGGAGTAGCAATCCTCATATCGACCAAATAGACCTTAAAGAAGATTACAAGAGATAAGGAAGGACATTCCATAATGATCAAGGATCAATTCAAGAAAAAGACATAACAGTTGTAAATATCTATTCACCCAACATAGGTGCACCTCAATACATAAGACAAACACAAACAGACATAAAATGAGAAATTGACAGTAACACAGTAATAGTAGGAGACTTTAACAACCCATTCACACCAGTGGACAGAACATCAAAACAGAAAATGAATAAGGAAACACAAGTCTTAAATGATACATTAGCTGAGATGGATCTCATTGATATCTTCAGGACATTCCATCCAAATGCAGAAGAATACACCTTCTTCTCAAGTGCCCATGGAACATTCTCCAGGACAGATCACATCTTGGGTAACAAATCAAACCTCAGTAAAATTTAAGAAAATTGAAATCATATCAAGCATCTTCTCTGACCACAATGCTATGATTTGTAAGATATCAATTACAAGAAAAAAACTATAAGAAACACAAACACATGGATGTTAAACAACACATTTCTAAATAACCAACATGTTACTGAAGAAATCAAAAGGGAAATGAAGAAAGTTCTAGAAAAAAATAACAATGAAACACAACAACTCAAAACCTATGGGATGTAGCAAAACCAGTTCTAAGAGGGAAGTTTATAGCAATACAATCCTACCTCAAGAAGCAAGAAAAAAATCAATAGACATCCTAACTTTACACCTAAAACANAAAAAAACTATAAGAAACACAAACACATGGATGTTAAACACATTTCTAAATAGCCAACATGTTACTGAAGAAATCAAAAGGGAAATGAGGAAAGTTCTAGAAAAAAATAACAATGAAAACACAACAACTCAAAACCTATGGGATGTAGCAAAACCAGTTCTAAAAGGGAAGTTTATAGCAATACAATCCTACCTCAAGAAGCAAGAAAAAAATCAATAGACATCCTAACTTTACACCTAAAACAACTGGAAATAGGAGAAGAAGAAGAACAACAGCAAACCGAAAATTAGTAGAAGGAAAGAAATCATAAAGATCTGAGCAGAAATAAATGAAAAACAAATGAAAGAAACAATTGTAAAGATTAATAAAACTAAAAGCTGGTTCCTTGAGAAGATCAACAAAATTGACAAGCCTTTAGTCAGACTCATCAAGAAAAAAAGAGAGAAGAATCAAATCAACAAAATTAGAAATGAAAAAGAGATTACCACAAACAATGCAGAAATACAAAGGATTATGAGAATCTATTATGAACAACTATATGGCAATAAAATGGATAACCTGGAAGAAACGGACAGATTCTTAGAAAAGTTCAATCTTCCAAGACTGAACCAGGAAGAAATAGGAATTATGAACAATCCAATTGCAAGCACTGAAATTGAAGCTGTGATCAAAAATCTCCCCTCAAACAAAAGCCCAGGACCAGATAACTTCACAGGGAAATTGTATGAAACACTTAGAGAAGAGCTAATGCTTATCCTCTAAAACTCTTTCAAAAAATTGCAGAGGAAGGAAGACTTCCAAACTCATTCTATGAGGCCACCTTCACCCTGATACCAAACCCAGACACAGACAACACAAAAAAGAGAAAACTACAGGCCAGTATCACTGATGAACATAGATGAAAAAATCCTCAACAAAATTTTAGCAAACAGAATTCAGTAGCACACCAAGAAGCTCATACACCATGATCAAGTTGGGTTTATTCCAAGAATGCAAGGATTCTTCAATATATGAAAATCAATATGATACCTCATATTAACAAATTGAAAGATAGAACCCATATGATAATCTCAACAGATGTAGAGAAAACCTTTGACAAAATTCAGCACCCATTTGTGATTAAAGCTCTTAAAAAAAATGGTCATAGAAGGAAAAGGCCATATATGATAAGCCTACAGCAAACATTATTCTCAATGGTGAAAAACTGAAAGCATTCCCCCTAAGGTCAGGAACAAGACAAGGGTGTCCATTTTCACCACTATTATTCAACATAGTTCTGGAAATTCTAGCTACAGCAGTCAGAGAAGAAAAAGAAATAAAAGGAACCCAGATAGGAAAAGAAGTAAAGCTCACACTGGTTGCAGATGACATGATATTATACATAGGAAACCCTAAAGACAGTATCAGAAAATTACTATAGCTAATCAGTGAAGTTAGCAAAGTTACAGGATACAAAATCAATACACAGAAATCACGTGCATTTCTATGTACTAACAATGAAAAATCTGAAAGAAAAAATAAGGAATCAATCCCATTCACCATTACAACAAAAAGAATTAAATATCTAGGAATAAACTTACCTAAAGAGACAAACGAACTGTATACAGAATATTATGACACTAATGAAAGAAATCAAAGATGACATAAACAGATGGAGAGATATTCCATGTTCCTGGGTAGAAAGAATCAATATTTTGAACATGACTATACTACCAAATGCAATCTACAAATTCATTGTGATCCCTATCAAATTAGCAATGGCATTTTTCACAGAACTGGAACAAAAAATTTCACAATTCATACAGAAAAACAAAAGACCCTGAATAGCCAAAGCAGTCTTGAGAAGGAAGGATGGTGCTGGAGGAATCAACCTTCCTGACTTCAGATTATACTACAAAGCTACAGTCATCAAGACAGTATGGTACTGGCAGAAAAACAGAAATATAGACCAATGGAACAAGATAGAAAGCCCAGAAATAAACCCATGCATACCTTATTTTTGACAAAGGAGGCAAGAATATACAATGGGACAAAGACAGCCTCTTCAATAAATGGTGCTGGGGAAACTGGACAGCTACGTGTAAAACAATAAAATTAGAACACGTTCTAACACCATATACAAAGATAAACTCAAAATGGGTTAAAGACATAAGTGTAAGATAAGAAACTATAAAATTCTTAGAGGACAACATAGGCAGAACACATGATGACATAAGTCAAAGCAAGATCCTCTGTAACCCACCTCCTAGAGTAATGGAAATAAAAACAAAAGTAAGCACGTGGGACCTGATTAAACTTAAAAGCTTTGCACAGCAAAGGAAACTATAATCAAGGTGAAAAGACTACCCTCAGAATGGGAGAAAATAATAGTAAATGAAACAATTGACAAAGGCTTAATTTCCAAAAATACAAGCAGCTCATACAACTCAATGCCAGAAAAGCAAACAACCCAATCAAAAAGTGGGGAAAGGACCTAAACAGACATTTCTCCAAAGAAGACATACAGATCACCAACAAACACATGAAAAGATGCTCAACGTTGCTCATTATTAAAGAAATGCAAATCAAAACTACAATGAGATATCACCTCACATCAGTCAGAATGGCCATCATCAAAACGTCTACAAATATAAATTCTGGAGAGGGTGTGGAGAAAAGGGACCGCTNAAGATGCTCAGCGTTGCTCATTATTAAAGAAATGCAAATCAAAACTACAATGAGATATCGCCTCACATCAGTCAGAATGGCCATCATCAAAACGTCTACAAATATAAATTCTGGAGAGGGTGTGGAGAAAAGGGACCGCTCTTGCACTGTTGGGAATGTAAATTGATACAGCCACTATGGAAGACAGTATGGAGATTCCTTAAAAACGAGGAATCAAACCACCATATGACTCAGCAACCCCACTCCTAGGCATATACCCTGAGGAAACCAAAATTGAAAAAGGCACGTGTATCCTAATGCTCATTGCAGCACTATTTACAATAGCTAGAACATGGAAGCAACCTAGATGTCCATCGACAGATAAATGGATAAAGAAGTCATGGTACATTTACATAATGGAATATTACTCAGCCATTAAAAAAGAACACATTTGAGTCCGTTCTGATGAGGTGGATGAACCTAGAACCTATTATAGAGTGAAGTGAGCCAGAAAGATAATGTATTCTAATGCACATATACAGAATCTAGAAAAATGGTACTGAAGAATTTATTCACAGGGCAACAATGGGGAGACAGACAGAGAATAGACTTGTGGACACAGGGAGAGGGGAGGAGAGGATGAGATGTATGGAGAGAGTAACATGGAAACTTACATTACCATATGTAAAATAGATAACCAACGGGAATTTGCTGTATGGCTCAGAAAACTCAAACAGGCTCTGTATCAATCTAGAGGGGTGGGATGGGGAGGGAGAAGGGAGGGAGGTTCAAAAGGGAGGGGATATGTATGCCTATGGCTGATTCATGTGGAGGTTTGGTAGAAAACAACAAAATTCTATAAAACAATTATCCTTCAATAAAATATAAATTAAAAAAAATTTATGTCTATATTCATGAAGATCACTGTACTGTCTTTGTACTATATTTGGTTTTGAGTATCAGGAGACTACTAGCTTCAAAATATGAATTGAAAAGTCTTCTCCCCTTTTTTGGTGAAGGAAATGGCAACCCACTCCAGTATTCTTAACTGGAGAATTCCATGGATAGAGGAGCCTGGTAGGCTATAGTTCATCCGGTCACAAAGGGTTGGGTGTGACTTAGCAACTAAGCAACTCCCCTTTCTGATTTTTCTGGAAGATACTGTATAGAATTTATGGCAATTCTTTAAATGTTTGGTAGAGTTCTCCAGTGAAACTATTTGGGCCAATAGGTTTCTTCAAGGTAGTTTTACAATTAGAATTTCAGTGTTCTTAATACAGAACTATTCACATTATCTCCTTTATATTGGGTGGATTGTGATAATTTGTATTTTTTTGTGAAATTGGTCAGTTTCATTTAAGTTGCCAAATTTATGTGCATAGAGATGCTCATTGTATTTCCTTGCTATCCTTTTAATATCTTCAGAGTCTTTAGTAATAGTGTCTGTTGCATTCTTGATATTGGTACCTTGTTTCTTATATTCTCTTTTTTTTTTTTTTGCAGTTTTACTAGAGGTTTGTCAATTCAACTGAGTTTTTTGAGAACAAGTCAGCTCTTTGTATAAGTGATTTTCTCTGTTTACTGCTGTCAATTTTATTGCTTTCTGTTCTTATCTTTACTATTACCTTCCTTTGGCTTGCTTTGGGTTTATTTTGTACTCCTATTTTTTAGGTTTTCAGGTGTGAGCTTAAATGACTGACTTGAGAATTTATTCTCTTTTCTAATTTAGTACTATAAATTTCTCTCTCAGCACTGCTCTAGTTGTATTCTACAAAACTTGAAGTTAATTTTCATTTACATTCAGGACAGTGTAGTTTTAAAATTTACATTGTGGCTTCTGGATTCCGTGGATTATACAGAAGTGTGTTGTTTAGGTCCAGGTGTTTTGAGGTTTTCCTGTTATCTTTCTGTTATTGATTTCTAGTTTGATCCAGTTGTGGTCAGAGAACACATTTTGTGTGATTTCAGTTCTTTTTTAGTTGTTGAGATTTGTTTTACAGTCTGAACCTGTCTTGGTGTTATGTTCTGTGAGCACTTGCGAAGAATGTATTGTACTGTTTTGTGTGACATGTTATATTACAGTCAGTTAGATCCTGTTGATTGATGGTACCGTTCAAGTCTTCTATATCCTTGTTGATTTTCTGTATAGTGGTTGCATCAAATGTTCAGTTTAGGTGTGGAGGTCTCCAAATGCATTCGTGGATTTATCTATTTCTCCTTTCATTTTTATCAGTTTTTACTTCCCATATTTCTGTTGTTTTATGCACACACTTAAGATTTCTATGTTTTCTTGATAAATTGGCATATTTATCATTATTTAATGTCTTTCTCTGTCTTGGGTAATTTTCTTTGCTCTGAAGTCCATTTTATCCTATATTATTATAGTCATTTCTGCTTTGCTTTTATTAATAGTTGTATGATATATCTTTTCCCTCCTTTTAATTTCAGCTTGACTATATAGTTGCATTAGAAGTGAATTTCTGGTAGCATATGGCTGAATAATGTTTTTCATCCACTCTGTCTTTTAATTGGCATATCGAACCACTTATATTTGATCTATTACGGTTTAAGTCTGCCATTTTATATCTGTTTTGTCTTTTTTCTTTTTCCTACCTTCCTGTGGGTTAGTTGAACATTTTTTAGGATTCCATTTTATTTTCTCTAGAACTTTTTACAGTAGTCATGTATGGATGTGAGAACTGGACTATAAAGAAAGCTGAGTGCTGAAAAATTGATGCTTTTGAACTGTGGTGTTAGAGAAGACTCTTGAGAGTCCCTTGGACTGCAGGGAGATCCAACCAGTCCATCCTAAAGGAAATCAGTCCTGAATATTCATTGGAAGGACTGATTTTGAAGCTGAAACTCCAATACTTTGGCCACTTGATGAGAAGAACTGACTCTTTTGAAAAGACCCTGATGCTGGGAAAGATTGAAGGCGGGAGCAGAAGGGGATGACTTGGATGGCATCACTGACTCAATGGAAATGAGTTTGAGTAAACTCCGGGAGTTGGTGGGACAGGGAGGCCTGGCGTGCTGCGGTTCATGGGGTCGCAAAGAGTCGGACATGACTGAGTGACTGAACTGAACTGAACACTTTTTAATGTATCTCTTTGTATAACTTTTTCAGTGGTTGCGCTCTCTCTCTCTCCATATATATATATTCATTATTTATCCCAGTCCACCAGTGTCATCATTTTACCAATTTAAGTCAAGTATAGAATCCTTACCTACCTTTATATCCCAGTTTCTTCCTCATTTATCATATGATTGTCTTAAATATTTCCTCTGCATACATCTGGAACCATATCAGACAATGTTATAATTTTTGCTTCAATTATCAAACATAATTTAAGCACTTGGAGGAAAGCCTATCCATATAGGCTTTATCCATATTTTTATTAAAAATTTCCTTTTTTGAAAAAGAAAAAATTCCCTCTGCTTAAAGAGTTTCCTTTATCCATTCTTTTAGGGAGGGTATACTGGTGGCAATTTAAAAATTTTTTCCCATAATCTAAGTATGTCTTGATTTCCCCTCTTTTTCTGAAAGACATTTTCATTGGATCATTTGAAAAATACTGTGCCACTTCCTTCTGGTCACCGTGGTTTCTGGTGAGAAACCCTCTGATATTCAAATTGCTTATCCTCTGTAGATGAAAAATCACTTTTCTTTCTTTGCCTTCATTTTTTTCTCTTCGGTTTTCAGAAGTTTGACTGTTATGTGATTTAGTGTCGATTTTGGAATTATCCTCTTTGGAATACATTCAAGTTCTTTAATCCATAGGTTTATGTACTTTGCCCAGTTTGAGAAGTTTTCAGCCATTATTTCTTCAAGTCCTTTTAAAGCTCTCCTCTTTCCTGACTCTTTCATGGCACTCTGATGGCATGACTGTTAGACTTCTCATTACGATCCCATTGGCCCCTGAGGCTCTGGGGTTTGGGTTTGGTTTGTTTCAGTTTGTTTTCTTTTTATGGTTCAGATTAGCTAATTCCTATTTTTCTGTCTTCAAGTTCATGGATTCATTTTTCTGTCCCTTCTATTCTACTGTCGACCCCATCCGTTAGTTTTCATTATTGTATTTTTCAGTTCCAAAATTTCCATTTACTTTTTCCTTATATAAATAAATAAAAAGCCTGAGACTTTATATCTTTGCTTCAAGTGTGTTCATAATTGCTCACTGAAGCATTTTTATCCTGCATGTTTGAAATACTTCATCAGATAATTCTATTTCTGTCATCTTGGTGTTAACTTTTATTGATTGCCTTTTTTCATTCAGTTAGAGATCTTTCTGGTTCTTGGTATGACTTTCAGTTAAAACCTGGAAACTTTCATATTATGTATTAGACTCTGTATCTTACTTAAATCTTCTGGTTTACTTGGCTTTCTCTAACACTGTTCTGCCAGAGGAAGGAATGGGCGCCTCCTCCTTATTGCCAGGTGGAGGTACTCACGTTTTATTGTCACTGAACGGAAGGGAGATCTCCTTGTTACTTCTGTGTGCAGATGGGAGGGCTAGCTCCTCAGAGTCTCTACTGACAACATGGTGGGGAAGGCCTTGGCACCTCTGGGCAATGGCAGAAGTCCTGGCTCCCCAGCAGGCCTCTTCTGACAACACCTTTGCAGGGAGGGTGAAGAGAACCTTACTGCTGCCATCTGACATCATGCAGGTCCAGACTGTGATGGCCACATACATCTTGGTAAGGGGACTGGTTACCCTCAGAAAGAATAAATATCTTGACTCTTTACTTGACCTTTTCTGATTCCATCCTAGTTGGCATGGTGGGGTGCCTAATTACAGCTTGAGGTGAGGTGAGGTGAAGTCGCTCAGTCGTGTCTGATTCTTTGCGACCCCGTGGACTGTAACCTACTAGACTTCTCTGTCCATGAGATTCTCCAGGCAAGAATACTGGAGTGGACTGCCATTAATTACAGCTTGGCAAGGGTATATTCTGTGAGCACTTGCAAATAATGTACATCGTACTGATTTATGTGAAATGTTTTGGCTTGCCTAGGCTCCATTAGGCCTTTGCCACTGTGGGTGTGAGTGGGACCACAGTATTTTTGTGTAGCGATTCTTCAGGTTTTCTGTGTTGCTGATCTGCCTCTTTCTGGTCATTTGGCTGAGAGAGCAGGTTCTGACTGGGCCTTCCTGTGTCCCGTGTTTCAGGTTAGACTGACTTAGTCTTCTTTACCTCAGCGATATATAGGGCAAAAAAGAAAATCCAGGGAAATCACCACAGTGTTGTTCCTCAGGATTCGGAGTGCATAGTCGATCTGCCTCCTTCTTTCCACTTCTCAGAGTTTTCTTGTGTTCATTTTATATTTAATGTCCAGAGGTTTTAGCTGTATTTGGTGGGAAGAATAGGGGAAGTAGATCTACTTCATCTTCCTGAAAGCAGACGTCTATTTTAAAGCCTAATTATAAACGTTGTTGATTTATTTCATAAGGTGGTACAGATTACTTATTTCAAGAGACATCTTAATTTAAGAAGTTTTCTAGTGAGTATGAGGTCCACGTATCTTTATATTTTTTGATGTTCCATAAAATAGAAACTGTTAATTGTTCATACATGAACTCAAAGTGTTTTAAAAGACAATGGAGTAGAGTTGAGTGAAAGAGGCATACAATCCTTACCGAAAATTCTTGGGAACAGATATATTTTAATATTCAAAAATTTTATACTTTATAAAGCATATTAAACATAATATGATATTGTTAAAGAAATAATCATTCTTGACACTTGTTAAAGAACAATAAGGCAGACTTTATTCAGGGGACCACTATCATGGGATTTTATAGTAAAAGAGAGATCAGCTCAACTCTGAATGCAAGGTAAATGGAGACTTATAGCCAAGGAGTAAGATTGGGGTTAGTTGATGGAAAATTACTGAGAGGTAGGGTAATTCTTTACTAAATCCTGACATAACAGGATTTTTATTGAAGGCAGGCCAGAGTGATAAGATAGATATTAAGGCTAAGGGAAAAGGAATTTAACCAGATATTAAGGGTAGTGAATTTTACTAAACTAACTCAACAGGACTCTTGTTAAACCTTGAGTAAATGGGCCAAGGACAGAGCATGGGTCAAGGACCAGACAGAGGACTCAGAGGAGCCTGACTCAAGTTTGGTTAAAGGAGAGCCTTTGTCAGCTCACAACCCCAACAGGGATTGGTGCAGAATCTCTAAATCAAACATTTAATATTACTACTTCCACCGTAATACATGAATATTCACACTAAGTAGGTTAAGTAAAGATTATAACTAGTGTTACTTAGTTCAGAGAAGTTATGAAAATCCTCTCTGTCGTCAGAGCACTGTGCTGTATAACCGAGGGTGCATGAGGCAGGTCACAGCACAAGCAGCTTGGCAGCTTGGTAGCTTGGTCTCACCCCTCTCTGACTCGATGCACTGAAACTAATTGCATAACCTTCTGCAGGCACTTGAGTTTGCGGTCCCTGTGTCCTTAACTCTTTTAAATTCTTCTAAAAATATTGAGTAATTTCCTTATTTACCCCTTGTTTTCCTAGTAACTAACTCATTGACAATGATCTATTTGTAAAATCTGGGATTTATCTTAACACAGGAACTTCTCTGTTTATTGACAGTGTTTTTCTCTCTCCTTAGATGAAGAGGAGGAAAGTGAAGAATCAAGTGAAGAAGAATCCAGCTTGGAGAGTGATGGGGATGAGTCTGGATCTGAAGATGAGGTTTTTGATGATTCTATCTGCCCAACAAGTGAGTTGGATAAAACCATGCATTCTTTGTGACGTTTGACTATGGATGATAATATCAAAAAGGTCTTTTTTGGTTTCTCAATTGTCTCGTAATATTTAAGGAAAGGTTGGTATAATAAGCATGAAGTATAGTCTAATGAATACTTTTGGGGGCTCTCTAGAAAATTTACGTCCTATTTCTTGAGGCTGCTATTTATGAGTACCAAATTAAATAATCTGCAGACAATCTATAGTTGATTCAGTCATAGATTATGCAGAAAGTTTCATTTTACCGAGAAACAGAAAATTTATATATGTGTATGTACATGTGTGTATTTAAAACTACATATGTGTATTTTTATAAAACTCTACCTTTTTGCCAAACCATTACATTTTCATATTTCAAACCTGGTTTTTAAGGGCAATTTTTATGTCTCCTGGAGATTCTTGGCAATTTATATACACTGTTTTCACTGTCTGAAATGTTTTTACAGTCTTAAGATTCTTAAGTGAGTGAAAGTCCATCAGTCATGTCTGACTCTGCAACCCCATGGACTATACAGTTCTCCAGGCCTGAATACTGGAATGGGTAGCCTTTCCCTTCTCCAGGGGATCTTCCCAACCCAGGGATCAAACCCAGGTCTCCTGCTTTGCAGGCGGATTCTTTACCAGCTGAGCCACAAAGGAAGCCCAAGAATACTGGAGCAGGTAGCCTATCCCTTCTCTGGGGATCTTCCCGACCCAGGAATTAAACTGGGATCTCCTGCCTTGCAGGCAGAACATCAGTACTAACGTTACAGCCACTATCATGATTTTTTTTTTTAATATTAACTACACTGTGTCTCAGTTGCAGCACTGGGGTCTTTGATCTTCATTTCAGCATGCAGAATCTAGTTCCCTGACCAGGGATTGAACTCAAGCCCCCTGAATTGAGAGCTCAGAGTCTTAGCCACTGAACTGGCAGGGAAGTCTCTAACATAATTATTAATACCATTAATAATTTCTACCTGGAGCCGTAAGGTTAGTGAAACCTTATTGGAGTAGATGGACATTAGTAATTCTGAAGCCCCAAAGTCCATACTTAGTACTATATTCTCTAACAAATGGAGCTNACCACCTTTGCAGGGAGGGTGAAGAGAACCTTATTGCTGCCATCTGAGAATGCAGGTCCAGACTGTGATGGCCACAGACATCTTGGTAAGGGGACTGGTTACCCTCAGAAAGAATAAATATCTTGATTCTTTACTTGACCTTTTCTGATACCATCCTAGTTGGCATGGTGGGGTGCCTAATTACAGCTTGAGGTGAGGTGAGGTGAAGTCGCTCAGTCGTGTCTGACTCTTTGCGACCCCATGGACTGTAACCTACTAGGCTTCTCTGTCCATGGGATTCTCCAGGCAAGAATACTGGAGTGGACTGCCATTAATTACAGCTTGGCAAGGGTATATTCTGTGAGCACTTGCAAATAATGTACATCGTACTGATTTATGTGAAATGTTTTGGCTTGCCTAGGCTCCATTAGGCCTTTGCCACTGTGGGTGTGAGTGGGACCACGGTATTTTTGTGTAGCGATTCTTCAGGTTTTCTGTGTTGCTGATCTGCCTCTTTCTGGTCATTTGGCTGAGAGAGCAGGTTCTGACTGGGCCTTCCTGTGTCCCGTGTTTCAGGTTAGACTGACTTAGTCTTCTTTACCTCAGCGATACATAGGGCAAAAAAGAAAATCTAGGGAAATCACCACAGTGTTGTTCCTCAGGATTCGAAGTGCATAGTCGATCTGCCTCCTTCTTTCCACTTCTCGGAATTTTCTTGTGTTCATTTTATATTTAATGTCCAGGGGTTTTAGCTGTATTTGGTGGGAAGAATAGGGGAAGTAGATCTACTTCATCTTCCTGAAAGCAGAATGTCTATTTTAAAGCCTAATTATAAACGTTGTTGATTTATTTCATAAGATGGTACAGATCACTAATTTCAAGAGACATCTTAATTTAAGAAGTTTTCTAGTGAGTATGAGGTCCATGTATCTTTATATTTTTTGATGTTCCATAAAATAGAAACTGTTAATTGTTCATACGTGAACTCAAAGTGTTTTAAAAGAAAATGGAGTAGAGTTGAGTGAAAGAGGCATACAATCCTTACCTAAAATTCTTGGGAACAGATATATTTTAATATTCAAAAATTTTATACTTTATAAAGCATATTAAACATGATATGATATTGTTAAAGAAATAATCATTCTTGACACTTGTTAAAGAACAATAAGGCAGACTTTATTCAGGGGACCACTATCATGGGATTTTATAGTAAGAGAGAGATCAGCTCAACTCTGAATGCAAGGTAAATGGAGACTTATAGCCAAGGAGTAAGATTGGGGTTAGTTGATGGAAAATTACTGAGAGGTAGGGTAATTCTTTACTAAATCCTGACATAACAGGATTTTTATTGAAGGCAGGCCAGAGTGATAAGATAGATATTAAGGCTAAGGGAAAAGGAATTTAACCAGATATTAAGGGTAGTGAATTTTACTAAACTAACTCAACAGGACTCTTGTTAAACCTTGAGTAAATGGGCCAAGGACAGAGCATGGGTCAAGGACCAGACAGAGGACTCAGAGGAGCCTGACTCAAGTTTGGTTAAAGGAGAGCCTTTGTCAGCTCACAACCCCAACAGGGATTGGTGCAGAATCTCTAAATCAAACATTTAATATTACTACTTCCACCGTAATACATGAATATTCACACTAAGTAGGTTAAGTAAAGATTATAACTAGTGTTACTTAGTTCAGAGAAGTTATGAAAATCCTCTCTGTCGTCAGAGCACTGTGCTGTATAACCGAGGGTGCATGAGGCAGGTCACAGCACAAGCAGCTTGGCAGCTTGGTAGCTTGGTCTCACCCCTCTCTGACTCGATGCACTGAAACTAATTGCATAACCTTCTGCAGGCACTTGAGTTTGCGGTCCCTGTGTCCTTAACTCTTTTAAATTCTTCTAAAAATATTGAGTAATTTCCTTATTTACCCCTTGTTTTCCTAGTAACTAACTCATTGACAATGATTTATTTGTAAAATCTGGGATTTATCTTAACACAGGAACTTCTCTGTTTATTGACAGTGTTTTTCTCTCTCCTTAGATGAAGAGGAGGAAAGTGAAGAATCAAGTGAAGAAGAATCCAGCTTGGAGAGTGATGGGGATGAGTCTGGATCTGAAGATGAGGTTTTTGATGATTCTATCTGCCCAACAAGTGAGTTGGATAAAACCATGCATTCTTTGTGACGTTTGACTATGGATGATAATATCAAAAAGGTCTTTTTTGGTTTCTCAATTGTCTCGTAATATTTAAGGAAAGGTTGGTGTAATAAGCATGAAGTATAGTCTAATGAATACTTTTGGGGGCTCTCTAGAAAATTTACGTCCTATTTCTTGAGGCTGCTATTTATGAGTACCAAATTAAATAATCTGCAGACAATCTATAGTTGATTCAGTCATAGATTATGCAGAAAGTTTCATTTTACCGAGAAACAGAAAATTTATATATGTGTATGTACATGTGTGTATTTAAAACTACATATGTGTATTTTTATAAAACTCTACCTTTTTGCCAAACCATTACATTTTCATATTTCAAACCTGGTTTTTAAGGGCAATTTTTATGTCTCCTGGAGATTCTTGGCAATTTATATACACTGTTTTCACTGTCTGAAATGTTTTTACAGTCTTAAGATTCTTAAGTGAGTGAAAGTCCATCAGTCATGTCTGACTCTGCAACCCCATGGACTATACAGTTCTCCAGGCCTGAATACTGGAATGGGTAGCCTTTCCCTTCTCCAGGGGATCTTCCCAACCCAGGGATCAAACCCAGGTCTCCTGCTTTGCA
The DNA here is from genome assembly GCA_006410735.1 of Raphicerus campestris. Lineage (NCBI taxonomy): Eukaryota > Metazoa > Chordata > Mammalia > Artiodactyla > Bovidae > Raphicerus > Raphicerus campestris. The sequence goes on along the minus strand of SJYW01022011.1, from coordinate 309,102 downwards.
GGCGGATTCTTTACCAGCTGAGCCACAAAGGAAGCCCAAGAATACTGGAGCAGGTAGCCTATCCCTTCTCTGGGGATCTTCCCGACCCAGGAATTAAACTGGGATCTCCTGCCTTGCAGGCAGAACATCAGTACTAACGTTACAGCCACTATCATGATTTTTTTTTTTAATATTAACTACACTGTGTCTCAGTTGCAGCACTGGGGTCTTTGATCTTCATTTCAGCATGCAGAATCTAGTTCCCTGACCAGGGATTGAACTCAAGCCCCCTGAATTGAGAGCTCAGAGTCTTAGCCACTGAACTGGCAGGGAAGTCTCTAACATAATTATTAATACCATTAATAATTTCTACCTGGAGCCGTAAGTGTAGTGAAACCTTATTGGAGTAGATGGACATTAGTAATTCTGAAGCCCCAAAGTCCATACTTAGTACTATATTCTCTAACAAATGGAGCTGCTTTTTTATTTTGTCTGTCTTTTCAGATTGTGATATGGGTCTCTTTGAACTGGCCCTTCAACTTCGAGAGAAAAGGCTGGACATTGAGGAGGCTTTAGTGGAAGAAAAAAAAATGATCGATAACCTCAAAAAGGAACATGATACATTGTCCAAAAAAGTATGTTATTCTGCCTTTTTCACTTCTATTTATCGTCTCCCAACATGCTACACCTCCTTCTAGTTATAATACTGCTATTTCATGGCAATGGCATGAGTTAGGGCTTATTGTTAGAAGAGAGACATTTCCCATGTTGCATCCATTTACAGACGTCTTTGAGGGCCATTGCCCCTTTGATGACTGGAACGTTTTCTAAATCTCTGGCCCCCAAACTTTTTTGATTATATACTTCTGGAAGTTAAAAAAAAAAAAAAAAGCACATATTCCCACAATAAGTGTTTATTTATTTAGAAATTATACCCATAAACTATTGTACTAATTATATTTCATGTATTATGAAACATTTGCAAGAACAGAAAATAAAAAGAAGATAAAAATAAATAGAAATGGAAACTCCATTTTCTTTCTGGACCCCAGTAGAACACTTTGACATTCTGAGATGTATGCATTCCTTTGGGAGTCCACTAAGCTAAGCTTCTGGTACAGTTGCATTGATTTTTTCTGCCATATCTTCTCAGTTTCCCTCTTAGGTACTCTTTCCTAGAGGAGCATCACTTGATTCATATTCAGAAATGTTTTTGATAGGTTGCTTCTCTGCTTGCAAAAAGGAAATGATTTGGAAAGCTTTCAAGTATTTTAGGAGATGAGGCACATACTTTAGAAATACTGTAGTGGGTAATTTCATTACCATAAAGTTCTTTCTTCACTAATTTATCGAGGTCCTTATGACCAAATGAGATTTGAACCATCCTTACAGAGATACTAACGGCTGAGAGATTATTTTCCTGCAGAAAATAAAAGGAAGATGGGAACACGTCCTCTGCATTTTCATTCACAAAATCTCTACAACCCTGGGGTCATAGAGACAATTGAAGAAGTGTGTGGCTCATGACTTAGCAGAAAGAATAAAACACACTTTGGGGAGCAGCCCGGGATCATCTGTTCAGTCCAGCCCAACAAGGCAGATCCAGCTCATATTTTTTCTTCCTCCCCAGTGGCTTCATTTATCCCTTGGGCATATGTTCCCCAAATCCTGTTAACATCTCGCACTTGGGGCTTTCTACAGGTGAAAACTGTAGCAGCTAATCTGAACGCAGCAGAGGAGGCCCTGGAGGCTTATCAACGTGAGAAGCAGCAGCGGCTGAATGAACTGCTGGTTGTGATCCCGCTGAAGCTCCACCAGGTGATGGGGCTGGAGGTTGCCCCACCCTCTCTGAGCAGAAGAGCCATCACCCTCAGACTTTTCCAGAGAAAGATTCATGGGACACTGATGGGGAGACGGGCAGTCCTTGTCTGAGACATCTACTTGCAGAATGACACCCCAGCGTTTCTTACCCCTTCTGAGATTATTATAAAAGCATAATATCAAAACATGTATATTTCCTGGTGGTCATTATGACTTTGAAAGTCGAATCACTTCAAATCTGAAGCAAAGAGGAGCCTATGACTTAAAGGAATGGCCTGGAGGTTGAAATCTTGTCTCTTGGACACATGTCCCTTTTCACACCTTCTTTAAATAGACGTGGACTAATGGTGCAAGAATTATCTTCCCTTATTCATTACTTGTTAATGAGGGAGGTTAAGATAAAAGGAAAATACTTTTTTCCCTTTTCTTTGTTCATCTCTATATCCCACTTGAATTACAATTCACATTAAAATGGAGAGATCATATCCGCAAAAGCCCCTTGTAATGTATTTTGTCAGGTAAAGAGAGAAAGCTGTATCTGAGAAGAAAAAACCGAGGAGGATCAGCCTTACATATATCTTGTTTAACCTGATCCATACTGGATTAACTGTCTGTAACAGTTTGCCAAATATTCCAGCCCTGAAATGTCTGTAATACCCTTAGGCAGTAGATATCCAGCGTGGTCATTTTGGAAAGATTTGCTGTCCCAGAGGGATGTAACGTGACTTCTTTTTGAAAGCGGCTTCCTGCTTTTACCTTCCTCAGTGGTGAGAGTTAGGAGACCAAAGGTCATGACCTAACAAGGGACAGAAAAAGCAGCACATCCCTTTCTATGACTTTACATTTAGTTTGGTTTTTGTCTATTCTGATACCAGTTTGTCATGCTTTTGTAGATAGAGTGTGTGCTATTTGGAGAAATACCGAGTGATCTTTCTGGAACCTTGGTCTTTTCCAACCACTCCTTGGGACGGCTGCAAGAACGAATTGTCCAGCTCCACGAGGAAAATTCTAAGCAGCAAAAACTTAACAAAGAATGCCGGGAGAGGCGTAAGCAGCTCATCCGAGAAAAGAGAGAGATGGCCAAAACGATACAGAGTGAGTGGCAAGCCCATAGGCTTACCTAGTAATATTTATTGATTACAGAGGGGGCTGTCAAGTGGCCATCTCCAGCTCTGAAAACTGTAGGTCATCACAGATCCAAACCACTGAGCAGAAAGAACACCTTCCCCTCTTTCTACTTGCTCTCTCTCCTGATGCTATCAAAAAGTTACTCTCCTGTTTTAAAAAGGATAAGTCTTTTGTCATAGAAACAAGTTCTCACAATTTTTAAAGGTTTTATGTTTAATAAAATGTAGAAAAATATAAAAAAAATGCCCACTACCAAGCTTAAGAAATAAAGCACTGAGGATATAATTGATGGCCTTTCTCTTTGTAGTATCATTCTGCTCTCTCCTTCCGCAGGATCAACCATGAGGCAGGTACATACACATATAGATAGATTCACACACACTATATGAAGTGTCTTTGCATGTTTTTGGTATAATTTGCAGCTCACTTTATTAACCCATTTTCTGAGAGTGATCTGTAATGCCACAGATAATTAGCCATTTTAACTGCTACTACAGTATGCCATTGGCCTATACGAGTTTTTCTTTGGCCTCCTGTTGATGGATATTTAGGGTACTTGTAATTTTTCATGATTACAGACAATGTTTCAGTGACCCTTCCTGTACATGTCTCCCTGTCCTTGTGTGGGCGGAGGTAAGTCCCCAGGACTGGGGACTGTGGGTGAGATGGGGTGTGTGTGCACTTTCTGCTCGCCCAGGTGTTGTCAAGTTGTCCTCCAAACTGGTTGCACTGTTTTCTCTTCCTCCTGTTTTCCTCACCGCCCGGGAGGCTGAGAATTGCCTAGGTTCCATAGTCTCATCAACACTTAGTAATGTTAGCCTTTCATATTTCTGTCAACCTGGTATATGTTAAAATTGTATTTCACTGTGCTTTTTGTTTCCCTAGTTCCTCGAGGTTGAATGTCTTCACATATACTTATTTGCCATTTATTTGTGTTCTCATATGAAATTTGCCTGCTATACACCTTGCCCATTTTTTTACTTCTATTTTTTACTTTTCTTATTGATTGTAGGGAGTTTTTCCCCATATTCTGTCTTTATCTATTACACGTATTTTGAATCTTTTCTAGTATGTATCTTGCCTTTTTATTTGGTATATCTTTTGGGGATACAGACATTTAAAATTGTAATATAATTAATTTATCAACCTGTTTATAGTTTGCACATTGTGTGTATATATGTATGTCTTAAATCATTTCCTATTTTGAGGTCATATTTTTCTATTGTTTCCTCTGTTAGTAGTGTTCCTTACTTTTATGTTCTTAGTTCACCTGGAATTGAGGTATATAGTATAAGATGTATGGAGTAAAGACATGGAACATATATGTAAGTGATGAAGTATTCCGACTTTAATAACAATAAAATTATGAGTGGTATAATAGCATCTACCTTAATGCCTAAGAACTGTATACTTTTTTTTTTTTTTTT
>SJYW01022011.1:275525-303014 GCA_006410735.1 Raphicerus campestris | reverse complement strand
GCAGCTTGGCAGCTTGGTCTCACCCCTCTCTGACTCGATGCACTGAAACTAATTGCATAACCTTCTGCAGGCACTTGAGTTTGCGGTCCCTGTGTCCTTAACTCTTTTAAATTCTTCTAAAAATATTGAGTAATTTCCTTATTTACCCCTTGTTTTCCTAGTAACTAACTCATTGACAATGATCTATTTGTAAAATCTGGGATTTATCTTAACACAGGAACTTCTCTGTTTATTGACAGTGTTTTTCTCTCTCCTTAGATGAAGAGGAGGAAAGTGAAGAATCAAGTGAAGAAGAATCCAGCTTGGAGAGTGATGGGGATGAGTCTGGATCTGAAGATGAGGTTTTTGATGATTCTATCTGCCCAACAAGTGAGTTGGATAAAACCATGCATTCTTTGTGACGTTTGACTATGGATGATAATATCAAAAAGGTCTTTTTTGGTTTCTCAATTGTCTCGTAATATTTAAGGAAAGGTTGGTATAATAAGCATGAAGTATAGTCTAATGAATACTTTTGGGGGCTCTCTAGAAAATTTACGTCCTATTTCTTGAGGCTGCTATTTATGAGTACCAAATTAAATAATCTGCAGACAATCTATAGTTGATTCAGTCATAGATTATGCAGAAAGTTTCATTTTACCGAGAAACAGAAAATTTATATATGTGTATGTACATGTGTGTATTTAAAACTACATATGTGTATTTTTATAAAACTCTACCTTTTTGCCAAACCATTACATTTTCATATTTCAAACCTGGTTTTTAAGGGCAATTTTTATGTCTCCTGGAGATTCTTGGCAATTTATATACACTGTTTTCACTGTCTGAAATGTTTTTACAGTCTTAAGATTCTTAAGTGAGTGAAAGTCCATCAGTCATGTCTGACTCTGCAACCCCATGGACTATACAGTTCTCCAGGCCTGAATACTGGAATGGGTAGCCTTTCCCTTCTCCAGGGGATCTTCCCAACCCAGGGATCAAACCCAGGTCTCCTGCTTTGCAGGCGGATTCTTTACCAGCTGAGCCACAAAGGAAGCCCAAGAATACTGGAGCAGGTAGCCTATCCCTTCTCTGGGGATCTTCCCGACCCAGGAATTAAACTGGGATCTCCTGCCTTGCAGGCAGAACATCAGTACTAACGTTACAGCCACTATCATGATTTTTTTTTTTAATATTAACTACACTGTGTCTCAGTTGCAGCACTGGGGTCTTTGATCTTCATTTCAGCATGCAGAATCTAGTTCCCTGACCAGGGATTGAACTCAAGCCCCCTGAATTGAGAGCTCAGAGTCTTAGCCACTGAACTGGCAGGGAAGTCTCTAACATAATTATTAATACCATTAATAATTTCTACCTGGAGCCGTAAGTGTAGTGAAACCTTATTGGAGTAGATGGACATTAGTAATTCTGAAGCCCCAAAGTCCATACTTAGTACTATATTCTCTAACAAATGGAGCTGCTTTTTTATTTTGTCTGTCTTTTCAGATTGTGATATGGGTCTCTTTGAACTGGCCCTTCAACTTCGAGAGAAAAGGCTGGACATTGAGGAGGCTTTAGTGGAAGAAAAAAAAATGATCGATAACCTCAAAAAGGAACATGATACATTGTCCAAAAAAGTATGTTATTCTGCCTTTTTCACTTCTATTTATCGTCTCCCAACATGCTACACCTCCTTCTAGTTATAATACTGCTATTTCATGGCAATGGCATGAGTTAGGGCTTATTGTTAGAAGAGAGACATTTCCCATGTTGCATCCATTTACAGACGTCTTTGAGGGCCATTGCCCCTTTGATGACTGGAACGTTTTCTAAATCTCTGGCCCCCAAACTTTTTTGATTATATACTTCTGGAAGTTAAAAAAAAAAAAAAAGGAGCACATATTCCCACAATAAGTGTTTATTTATTTAGAAATTATACCCATAAACTATTGTACTAATTATATTTCATGTATTATGAAACATTTGCAAGAACAGAAAATAAAAAGAAGATAAAAATAAATAGAAATGGAAACTCCATTTTCTTTCTGGACCCCAGTAGAACACTTTGACATTCTGAGATGTATGCATTCCTTTGGGAGTCCACTAAGCTAAGCTTCTGGTACAGTTGCATTGATTTTTTCTGCCATATCTTCTCAGTTTCCCTCTTAGGTACTCTTTCCTAGAGGAGCATCACTTGATTCATATTCAGAAATGTTTTTGATAGGTTGCTTCTCTGCTTGCAAAAAGGAAATGATTTGGAAAGCTTTCAAGTATTTTAGGAGATGAGGCACATACTTTAGAAATACTGTAGTGGGTAATTTCATTACCATAAAGTTCTTTCTTCACTAATTTATCGAGGTCCTTATGACCAAATGAGATTTGAACCATCCTTACAGAGATACTAACGGCTGAGAGATTATTTTCCTGCAGAAAATAAAAGGAAGATGGGAACACGTCCTCTGCATTTTCATTCACAAAATCTCTACAACCCTGGGGTCATAGAGACAATTGAAGAAGTGTGTGGCTCATGACTTAGCAGAAAGAATAAAACACACTTTGGGGAGCAGCCCGGGATCATCTGTTCAGTCCAGCCCAACAAGGCAGATCCAGCTCATATTTTTTCTTCCTCCCCAGTGGCTTCATTTATCCCTTGGGCATATGTTCCCCAAATCCTGTTAACATCTCGCACTTGGGGCTTTCTACAGGTGAAAACTGTAGCAGCTAATCTGAACGCAGCAGAGGAGGCCCTGGAGGCTTATCAACGTGAGAAGCAGCAGCGGCTGAATGAACTGCTGGTTGTGATCCCGCTGAAGCTCCACCAGGTGATGGGGCTGGAGGTTGCCCCACCCTCTCTGAGCAGAAGAGCCATCACCCTCAGACTTTTCCAGAGAAAGATTCATGGGACACTGATGGGGAGACGGGCAGTCCTTGTCTGAGACATCTACTTGCAGAATGACACCCCAGCGTTTCTTACCCCTTCTGAGATTATTATAAAAGCATAATATCAAAACATGTATATTTCCTGGTGGTCATTATGACTTTGAAAGTCGAATCACTTCAAATCTGAAGCAAAGAGGAGCCTATGACTTAAAGGAATGGCCTGGAGGTTGAAATCTTGTCTCTTGGACACATGTCCCTTTTCACACCTTCTTTAAATAGACGTGGACTAATGGTGCAAGAATTATCTTCCCTTATTCATTACTTGTTAATGAGGGAGGTTAAGATAAAAGGAAAATACTTTTTTCCCTTTTCTTTGTTCATCTCTATATCCCACTTGAATTACAATTCACATTAAAATGGAGAGATCATATCCGCAAAAGCCCCTTGTAATGTATTTTGTCAGGTAAAGAGAGAAAGCTGTATCTGAGAAGAAAAAACCGAGGAGGATCAGCCTTACATATATCTTGTTTAACCTGATCCATACTGGATTAACTGTCTGTAACAGTTTGCCAAATATTCCAGCCCTGAAATGTCTGTAATACCCTTAGGCAGTAGATATCCAGCGTGGTCATTTTGGAAAGATTTGCTGTCCCAGAGGGATGTAACGTGACTTCTTTTTGAAAGCGGCTTCCTGCTTTTACCTTCCTCAGTGGTGAGAGTTAGGAGACCAAAGGTCATGACCTAACAAGGGACAGAAAAAGCAGCACATCCCTTTCTATGACTTTACATTTAGTTTGGTTTTTGTCTATTCTGATACCAGTTTGTCATGCTTTTGTAGATAGAGTGTGTGCTATTTGGAGAAATACCGAGTGATCTTTCTGGAACCTTGGTCTTTTCCAACCACTCCTTGGGACGGCTGCAAGAACGAATTGTCCAGCTCCACGAGGAAAATTCCAAGCAGCAAAAACTTAACAAAGAATGCCGGGAGAGGCGTAAGCAGCTCATCCGAGAAAAGAGAGAGATGGCCAAAACGATACAGAGTGAGTGGCAAGCCCATAGGCTTACCTAGTAATATTTATTGATTACAGAGGGGGCTGTCAAGTGGCCATCTCCAGCTCTGAAAACTGTAGGTCATCACAGATCCAAACCACTGAGCAGAAAGAACACCTTCCCCTCTTTCTACTTGCTCTCTCTCCTGATGCTATCAAAAAGTTACTCTCCTGTTTTAAAAAGGATAAGTCTTTTGTCATAGAAACAAGTTCTCACAATTTTTAAAGGTTTTATGTTTAATAAAATGTAGAAAAATATAAAAAAAATGCCCACTACCAAGCTTAAGAAATAAAGCACTGAGGATATAATTGATGGCCTTTCTCTTTGTAGTATCATTCTGCTCTCTCCTTCCGCAGGATCAACCATGAGGCAGGTACATACACATATAGATAGATTCACACACACTATATGAAGTGTCTTTGCATGTTTTTGGTATAATTTGCAGCTCACTTTATTAACCCATTTTCTGAGAGTGATCTGTAATGCCACAGATAATTAGCCATTTTAACTGCTACTACAGTATGCCATTGGCCTATACGAGTTTTTCTTTGGCCTCCTGTTGATGGATATTTAGGGTACTTGTAATTTTTCATGATTACAGACAATGTTTCAGTGACCCTTCCTGTACATGTCTCCCTGTCCTTGTGTGGGCGGAGGTAAGTCCCCAGGACTGGGGACTGTGGGTGAGATGGGGTGTGTGTGCACTTTCTGCTCGCCCAGGTGTTGTCAAGTTGTCCTCCAAACTGGTTGCACTGTTTTCTCTTCCTCCTGTTTTCCTCACCGCCCGGGAGGCTGAGAATTGCCTAGGTTCCATAGTCTCATCAACACTTAGTAATGTTAGCCTTTCATATTTCTGTCAACCTGGTATATGTTAAAATTGTATTTCACTGTGCTTTTTGTTTCCCTAGTTCCTCGAGGTTGAATGTCTTCACATATACTTATTTGCCATTTATTTGTGTTCTCATATGAAATTTGCCTGCTATACACCTTGCCCATTTTTTTACTTCTATTTTTTACTTTTCTTATTGATTGTAGGGAGTTTTTCCCCATATTCTGTCTTTATCTATTACACGTATTTTGAATCTTTTCTAGTATGTATCTTGCCTTTTTATTTGGTATATCTTTTGGGGATACAGACATTTAAAATTGTAATATAATTAATTTATCAACCTGTTTATAGTTTGCACATTGTGTGTATATATGTATGTCTTAAATCATTTCCTATTTTGAGGTCATATTTTTCTATTGTTTCCTCTGTTAGTAGTGTTCCTTACTTTTATGTTCTTAGTTCACCTGGAATTGAGGTATATAGTATAAGATGTATGGAGTAAAGACATGGAACATATATGTAAGTGATGAAGTATTCCGACTTTAATAACAATAAAATTATGAGTGGTATAATAGCATCTACCTTAATGCCTAAGAACTGTATACTTTTTTTTTTTTTTTTGGCCACGTCATGTGGCACGTGGAATCTTAGTTCCCCAACCAGAGTTTGAACCGTGCATTGGGAGCATGGAATTGTAACTACTAGACAGCAAGGGAAGCCCCAGAAGTGGACGCTTTTAAAAGATTAAAATGGTACATTTTGTTATGTGAATTTTGCTACAATTAAATTTTTTTTAAAAGAAAATCTGGAAAGGAAAAAGGGAGGAATACAGTTGTCAGTCCAAGTTGCTTGAATTTGTAGAGGTCAGTCTTCAGTGAGATGGTGGTTCTGCTCTCATGGGTGGCTGGATCATAAAACTTTAAAATACGTGTTAGGACTCTATATTTGAATAACATTTATTGGAGACACAGAGTTTTCTCAGGTGTAAACCTCGTGGCCCCAGTGTTTCTCTCGTACTTCACATTCCTTTGGCTTCTGCAGCCTGTGAATGTTGTTTATATTTGAAAATACTATTTGTCAAACCAAGGGAACAAACTAGCATGAAAATGAGAGAAACGTTTCCATTTGAGTAACCTCTCAGTTTGGGAAAATGTGTGAAGATGAAATGGAGTATTCATATTTGGAGTGTTAGTTGAAATTAAAAAAAAAAAAGGTTCTGTATAGTAGAAGTTTTATTCAGTGGTTTTCAGTTCTTCTCCCATCCCTGGTTTGCCTTCTGAAAGCGAGTTGTGGGTCTGGTTAAAGACTGATCATCTAATTCTGAAGGTGAAACTAGGAGTGTGTTCCTTTCCTATAACTCAGAGAACCAAGGGTTAACAGTGATGAGAAACACCACAGTCGCTCACTGGTGCCTTCCTCCATCCCAGACCCAATGGGGAAGAGGAGGAGAGTTTAGACCATGAGGTGGGAAGGTAAGTTCTCTCCTTTTCAAGAAGAGTGCAGCTTGCAGCCATGTGGAGGGAGATGGGGAGTAGGGGGTGTTCCGGAAGGCCTTCTGTCCCCAGGGAATACTAGCTGTGGGAAGGGCAAAGACCAGAGTCCATGTCCTAGTACAGGAGGCTGCCTTGGGAGAGGGCAACCTGATATATGGGCTAGCTAGAGGGAGTCAAGTTTCTTACTGAGGAGGCCAAGCAGGCGGCCACAGGCTGGATACACTAGAGCAAATAATCCAATCATTATTTTATTTGCATCACTAATCGTCATGGCCACCACACGATGCAAGTACATGGAGGTGCCACTCATATAGAATAGAAATGAATAACCCTTCCTGGATTGTGCAAAATGGCAGTCATGCCAATTATGCCATTATGATTCACTCATGGTAACGATTATACCTGAATACACATTCTTGCCCAGTAACTGAGTTGCGTCATCTTGTTATATGTTAGGGCCTTCAGAATTCACTTAGGGGATTCTGGTCACAGAAAATTTTGTTACAAGGTTATACTTTCTTCAGTTCAGGTCAGTCACTCAGTTGTGTCGGACTCTTTGCGACCCCATGAATTGCAGCACGCCAGGCCTCCCTGTCCATCACCAACTCCCAGAGTTCACTCAAACTCATGTCCATCAAGTTGGTGATACCATCCTGCCATCTCATCCTCTGTCGTCCCCTTCTCTTCCTGCCCCCAATCCCTCCCAGCATTAGTCTTTTCTAATGAGTCACTCTTCGCATGAGGTGGCCAAAGTACTGATTAAAATCCCACAAATGGAATTTTCTCCAGGTTTTCCAGCATTCCCATGTTGAGGAAATATAATAAAACAAAAGTAAAACTTTGCATGTTAGATGGAGAGAACTGTTAAGAAAAAACTAAAAGGAATGGGAAAGAGTGCTAAGGCCTGTAGGAAGCCGAGGAGTTCTCTGTAAATGTGATATACTTGCTAAGATGTGGTTCTCCCTAATGCTTAGAGGACAAGTCACACTTGGTTACACCTTCAGAAATGAGTGTACTGGAAATGAGTCTATCACAGTCTCACAGCTTGTTTTCAGAAAATGGGCTGTGTGGGATGAGCCACGTGGCTATATTGGGAAGAGAATTCCAGGCAGCGTAATTCCGGAGGATTCCTTATGAGAATACCCAAGTGAGCTTGGAATGTTTGAGAAGAAAGAAGGTGTCTGGAGTAAATGAGAGAGGTGCAGGGCAGGTGGGACCCTGTGAGCCACTGCCAGGATTTTAGTGTTTTTGCTTGGAGGTGGGAACTGCTGTTCAGTACCTATTCTAGTCTTAGCACAAGATGTTACAGAGATCAGTAGTAAGAAATCAACACCCAAAGCCCATGATCAGTCTGAGCAGGGGCAGACCAGAGCGTGTAAGTCGCCTGGGAAAGGTGAGTCTGTTTCACATGGGAATTTGAAGTTGATGAAAAGCCAGTACAGCAATGTGCATTCTAAGTGAGGAAAGCGGTAGGTGCAGTGTCACAGAGGAGACCCAACTGGTGACGTAAAGTCTTTTACCATCATCTTGCAAAAGCTGTTCCTTAGAATGGTATTGTTCATTTAATAAGTAGGAGCTTCTGANGGAGACCCAACTGGTGACGTAAAGTCTTTTACCATCATCTTGCAAAAGCTGTTCCTTAGAATGGTATTGTTCATTTAATAAGTAGGAGCTTCTGAACAGCCTGACAGTGGTTGTCTTCTTTTAGAAATGGAAGAAACAGTCAGTCAACTAATGATTAGCAAGTTTGGCCGCGTGATCAATCTAGAAGCCCTTCAGACACTTTCTGTGAATACAACGCTAGAAGAACTAAAGATCAAAAAGCTTCGAAAGGAGCTATCGAATGTAAAGGAAATGAAAATGTGGGAGGTAAGGATGAGAAGGCAGGTGACTCTCTGGGTAGAGGTGAGAACTCCTGGTGAGCAGTCAGGAGGTCCCTGCAGAGCATCTCACAGGCCCCTGTGAGCCCCACCGAGTTCCCCCATGGTCTNAATGCAGTCTATAGAAGAGCCATGTCAAGGATTCATATGTATATCAACTTAGGAGTAAAACCAGTCACGATTATTACATTTTGTCCAACTGAACCAGACAAAAATCACTGAAGTTTACAAATATTAAGCTTTCATACAGTATGTTTGGAATTTGACAATACAGTTAATTCATTCTTACTCTGAATTAGACAAGGAATAGAGGTAGCTTTAGTTCCATTTCATTGATCCCAGGCTTAGTCTTGCATCTATAACTAAGTCTGAGCATCTGAATCTTTGGGCAGTTTAATATCAAACAGAGCACCAGGGTACAGCCCTGACTAGGGACAGATGGAAAGCTGTCCTTGTTTCCTGAGCAAACTGTTCTCTGCCTCTTGCCATGCCCTTAGAGAAGACAGCCACCTTTGAGAGAGGCCAAAATCAGTCTGAGTTATTTGTAGGTCAGTTATCATTAAATATCAACACTGAAAGTAAAAGAAACTGTAGCGTCCTGTGTCAGAACTTCATAGGAGAATGAGTTACTCGTTTTGCCAAGACAGCCTATTCTGCTGCACAGCTTAGGTCTCCTTGCCAAGAGCTGAACTCTGCACCCTCACGAGCTTCCACACACCTAAGTCTTACTCTTCCTTTTACTTGTTGACTGAATCAGACTTTTAAAAGACACTACGGTAATTAACCTGAATCTAAAGAAATGCAAAATGCAATGAAACTGAAATATAAGTTGTTTTTTCTAGGTTAAAATGTAAAGGCCTGGTACCCTAACCTTTTCCTGCAATTGGCTAAATATGCACATTTATCTTGTTTAACCTGCCTTAGAAGTGCCTTTATCTTTCCCAGGACTTTTCTGGGGAGCTAAAGGCATTCAGTGTTGTTATTTAAAACTACTTTCTGCACAGCACTGGAACGTACCACTTCCATCCATAGCATTCACCAAAACTTACTTTGACTACCATTGGGGTCAGTAAGCATAAAAACAAACAAACAAACAAAAAAAAAACCACGAAGATTTAAAGAAAAGTCAGTGGGCTAGGTGAGTTACAGCCCAGATCTGAGAGGTCAGACTTGTCCCCCTCCTCCTCTAAGCCCTCCATGTCAGATTTTATCGGAATTCACAATTCTGCCTGAAATCTGAATCTTCCCTGCTTCTTCAATTCTTGCCTGAAGTCTTCTCTTCCCTGCTCTGTTTTTCCTTTCCTATAATTTCCATATATAATTTCCTTATAGTCCTTCATTTTATCTCTTAAAATATTTTTAAAATACTGCTTTTCTAAAAACCATGTTCCAGTTTAGCAGCTGGGTGGAGAAAGGCTGCAAGAACTTCTCGCCAGCAGAGGGTGCACTTGTCCAGAACCATCAAAGTCACTCCTGGGGCTTTGCTAGGACTTTGTTTATCCAATTCGTGACTAGAGTGTGAAGCTAGGGTCTGCCATTGATGACTCTTAACAGGATTAAGTGTCTCAAGTGGCAGTTCATCTGTAACTCAATTCTACTGAAATCTAGAAGATACATTTTCCTCCTGAAAACAGTTAAAAGTGTGTTAGGGCTCTCAGCAGAAAGCTTTGGTCTCCATTTTACCACTTGTACATAAAAAGGTTGATCCTGCGGCTGGAGGGCAGTGAGTAAACATTCATTTTAAACAACTAGTGAGTCAAGTCCTCTGGCTATGTTGGTGTGTCTTTGGGAAAAAGGGAAGTGAATTTTACCAGGCACCGTATATTCAGGTGTAGCACAGCACACTTCACTAAATGGTATTTTAGAGAAAATACTTAGTCAACACACACCTGCATAGAAAAGATGAATCTCATTCCTTCAAGTTGCCCAAAGCTTTACCTCAAGTCCAGAGAACGGTGAAGCTGCTTCTCCTCGCCCAGTGTACCCCGTCTCCCTCTTGAACAGCTACCACGCATCTGCACTGATGGAAACACAACTGACATTCAACATTTAAAAGGACAAAATCAGAAACCTTTGCCGCCTTTTCCAGATCTCTCCCTGATGGATCTGAAAACGCTGCAAGTGGATGTTTCTTCAAATGCTCAGACTGAATCCTAACATCTGAAGAGAATGCTGACTCATACATGACTAAGCTGAAGGTTATAGGGAAGACTAAACATTTATTTAGACGTTACAGTGTTTATTTTTACAGAGATATGTTGTCACAGATTATTGCTTCTGGAAGGTTTGCTAATGCTCACAGTACTATACACATCTCAGTCTATCTCACGGGCATCTCGGGAAAACGTAGCCAGCAGCACCAGATCCAGCTGCCGTCACGGGTGGCTCCAGCTCTGAGGCTTGGCGCTGGCCTTGTTTCTCTCACGGTCACTGTGGATGGTGTGCCTAGGAGTCCTCCTTCCGCAGGCTTTTCTGTGGGTCTGCTGCACCCCTCCCCGGGCAGTGGCACAGGGTCCAAGGGACATGTTTGCCTCCTCAGACTGTGTTGCTCTTCGCCTGTTGATGCCTGTTACGTTGTGGCTTATTTTCCATCTCAGACCTCAGTGGGGAGGACTTGCTGTGTCTCTCCAGAATTATAAAAACATATACATTTATTTACAAGTGCATAAATATATAAATATGGCTATTATAGAAAAATAAATACCAATTTCCTCTCTTTTAAAAAAAAATATATATAGTCTTTGTGGGATATCAGCTTCTGCCTAAATTGTAGGAGGTGGTGTTTCAAAAGACATGTGCACTGGTGGGCTGGGGGAGAGCCGCACCCCGAGTTCCTGCCCCGCATAGGATCCCGAGGGGTGCTGGGGACACCAGTCTCCTCTCCCCACGGGGCAGGAGTCGGGACTGTCCACCTCTTCAACCGGCACGAGGCCCAGGCAGCACGGGGGTCCTGAGGGGAGAGAGAAGTGGGGAACGTTAGGGTCCAGACTGCCAGGAACAGCACTCAGTCTCTGGAACAGAAGTCGGCTCCACTGGCCTTAAGGAGACACAGAGACCCACAGCTATCGATACACAAGAACAACTGCATGCCCTCAAAGGAAAGTCACAGAGCTGGCGTGGTCCACTTCTTACCCACGTCCCACCTGCACTTTTCAGTGGTGGAAGCGGAGACCCTCCTACCTTTACCCTGTAACTGGGGGGAAAACGAGGGGGGCTGAGCCCAGGAACTGTGCAAGACAGTCCTACTCTCTCCAGGTGTGGGCTGCCAGTCCAGCCTCCCCATGCTTTCTGGCCGTTGAGTGTCCCACTCACAACTATGCCTGTATTGGAATTTTATCTCCCAGAGCCAGGATCCAGGATCTGCATCCTGACCTAGCATCCACTCCATGAAGGCTAAGAAACATCAGCTCATTCTCTGAACCAGCCTGTGCCCAACCAGGCATCAAAAAGATGGGCACAAAGAAAGCCAGTGGCTGGGCTGGGGGGGCACTGTGCACTGAGTCCCCTGGAGGGAAAGTCTGGTGGAAGCANAATACTGCTTTTCTAAAAACCATGTTCCAGTTTAGCAGCTGGGTGGAGAAAGGCTGCAAGAACTTCTCGCCAGCAGAGGGTGCACTTGTCCAGAACCATCAAAGTCACTCCTGGGGCTTTGCTAGGACTTTGTTTATCCAATTCGTGACTAGAGTGTGAAGCTAGGGTCTGCCATTGATGACTCTTAACAGGATTAAGTGTCTCAAGTGGCAGTTCATCTGTAACTCAATTCTACTGAAATCTAGAAGATACATTTTCCTCCTGAAAACAGTTAAAAGTGTGTTAGGGCTCTCAGCAGAAAGCTTTGGTCTCCATTTTACCACTTGTACATAAAAAGGTTGATCCTGCGGCTGGAGGGCAGTGAGTAAACATTCATTTTAAACAACTAGTGAGTCAAGTCCTCTGGCTATGTTGGTGTGTCTTTGGGAAAAAGGGAAGTGAATTTTACCAGGCACCGTATATTCAGGTGTAGCACAGCACACTTCACTAAATGGTATTTTAGAGAAAATACTTAGTCAACACACACCTGCATAGAAAAGATGAATCTCATTCCTTCAAGTTGCCCAAAGCTTTACCTCAAGTCCAGAGAACGGTGAAGCTGCTTCTCCTCGCCCAGTGTACCCCGTCTCCCTCTTGAACAGCTACCACGCATCTGCACTGATGGAAACACAACTGACACTCAACATTTAAAAGGACAAAATCAGAAACCTTTGCCGCCTTTTCCAGATCTCTCCCTGATGGATCTGAAAACGCTGCAAGTGGATGTTTCTTCAAATGCTCAGACTGAATCCTAACATCTGAAGAGAATGCTGACTCATACATGACTAAGCTGAAGGTTATAGGGAAGACTAAACATTTATTTAGACGTTACAGTGTTTATTTTTACAGAGATATGTTGTCACAGATTATTGCTTCTGGAAGGTTTGCTAATGCTCACAGTACTATACACATCTCAGTCTATCTCACGGGCATCTCGGGAAAACGTAGCCAGCAGCACCAGATCCAGCTGCCGTCACGGGTGGCTCCAGCTCTGAGGCTTGGCGCTGGCCTTGTTTCTCTCACGGTCACTGTGGATGGTGTGCCTAGGAGTCCTCCTTCCGCAGGCTTTTCTGTGGGTCTGCTGCACCCCTCCCCGGGCAGTGGCACAGGGTCCAAGGGACATGTTTGCCTCCTCAGACTGTGTTGCTCTTCGCCTGTTGATGCCTGTTACGTTGTGGCTTATTTTCCATCTCAGACCTCAGTGGGGAGGACTTGCTGTGTCTCTCCAGAATTATAAAAACATATACATTTATTTACAAGTGCATAAATATATAAATATGGCTATTATAGAAAAATAAATACCAATTTCCTCTCTTTAAAAAAAAAATATATATAGTCTTTGTGGGATATCAGCTTCTGCCTAAATTGTAGGAGGTGGTGTTTCAAAGGACATGTGCACTGGTGGGCTGGGGGAGAGCCGCACCCCGAGTTCCTGCCCCGCATAGGATCCCGAGGGGTGCTGGGGACACCAGTCTCCTCTCCCCACGGGGCAGGAGTCGGGACTGTCCACCTCTTCAACCGGCACGAGGCCCAGGCAGCACGGGGGTCCTGAGGGGAGAGAGAAGTGGGGAACGTTAGGGTCCAGACTGCCAGGAACAGCACTCAGTCTCTGGAACAGAAGTCGGCTCCACTGGCCTTAAGGAGACACAGAGACCCACAGCTATCGATACACAAGAACAACTGCATGCCCTCAAAGGAAAGTCACAGAGCTGGCGTGGTCCACTTCTTACCCACGTCCCACCTGCACTTTTCAGTGGTGGAAGCGGAGACCCTCCTACCTTTACCCTGTAACTGGGGGGAAAACGAGGGGGGCTGAGCCCAGGAACTGTGCAAGACAGTCCTACTCTCTCCAGGTGTGGGCTGCCAGTCCAGCCTCCCCATGCTTTCTGGCCGTTGAGTGTCCCACTCACAACTATGCCTGTATTGGAATTTTATCTCCCAGAGCCAGGATCCAGGATCTGCATCCTGACCTAGCATCCACTCCATGAAGGCTAAGAAACATCAGCTCATTCTCTGAACCAGCCTGTGCCCAACCAGGCATCAAAAAGATGGGCACAAAGAAAGCCAGTGGCTGGGCTGGGGGGGCACTGTGCACTGAGTCCCCTGGAGGGAAAGTCTGGTGGAAGCAGAGTTCTATGATGTGAGAACTTGGCTTCTTAATGATGGGTGCAACCTCATTTCTTAATAAAGATGTAGGACCCAGCCAAAGCAAGGTGTTTCAGAGTGATGAGAAAGTGCCCCTTGGTTTGATGAGAGGGGCAGCAGAAATTTGCAAACTGCCTTGAAATGCTGAGACCACAAAGGTTTCTTTCTCTGAAATGGAGAAGTACCCCTTCTCAGTCTCTGAGCACACAGCTTGGACCTAACCGACACCCTCCTGCAGATCTGCTGGGCCTTCAGCAGGGAAGGAGGCGGCCAGCTCCCCTTCACACCCCCATCCTGGATACACAAGCTGTGGATGGTCTTCACCAAGCATCACCCTCAAGCATCACTGTGCTCTCCCTGCCTCATGCCACTCCTGGGGCATGGATTCCGCCCTGCCCTTGGCACTGACCTGGGTGAAAAACAGGGTCCCACATGGCTTCCAGCCCAGGGTTCTGGGGTACACTCCTGATGCCTGGCTGGCCCATGGCTTCAGGCTGCTCCTGGAGGTGGTGGCAGTCCTGGTGCGGCGGGAGCAGCTGGTGAGCTGAGTCATCAGGCAGTGTATACAGGAAAGTGCCCTCATCCTGGTTAGACCTGGGTGCTCTGCATGCACAGAAGCAGACGGGGGGAGGGAGGGGAACAGTGGGCCTGGATCCCACATCCCTGGCTCTGCCCCTGTCTGTGGGCACCAGAGCTAGGCAGANCTAGCCCAGGGTTCTGGGGTACACTCCTGATGCCTGGCTGGCCCGTGGCTTCAGGCTGCTCCTGGAGGTGGTGGCAGTCCCGGTGCGGCGGGAGCAGCTGGTGAGCTGAGTCATCGGGCAGTGTATACAGGAAAGTGCCCTCATCCTGGTTAGACCTGGGGGCTCTGCATGCACAGAAGCAGACGGGGGGAGGGGGGAGGGAGGGGAACAGTGGGCCTGGATCCCACATCCCTGGCTCTGCCCCTGTCTGTGGGCACCAGAGCTAGGCAGAGCTCAGACAGGGCAGGGACTGCTCCCCTCAGGACATCAAGAGTGCAACATCATCACTTGCACGGGCAAGTCTAGTCTATTTCCCTTTGATTCCATGTGTGTCCCGAGTATGTGAAAGCATGTGGAGTCAGGTGTCCAGGGGCCTGTGGATATAGCTAGCTGTGTGGCGCTGCTCTGGACTGACAAGCAAGGGGAGAGTTTCTGAGCACAAAAGGCATCATAATTGCAAAGACAACAATTCCCTCTCAGGCTCAGAGTCCAGTGGAGCAAGCTGTCACAAGGGGATCCCTGGGGGGCACAATAGGGCTCCCCTCTCAGTGACTGATGCCGGATTTGGGGAGCTAGGGAGAAAGCAAGCTCTGGGGCTCAGGAGTGGGAGGCCGGGGTACCTGGGAATCTGTGGACTGTGGGGGTCGTATCCGTTGCCAAGGAAGGTCTGCCTCAGCACGCTGTTCACATCCTCCTGCTGCTCAAAGAGTGACGAGAAGGTCACATCAGAGTCCAGGTAACTTTCCCGTTCTTTGTTCAGCAGCCCAGGATTGAACCTGGGAGGGAAGAAGTCCCAGGAGGCGGCCCGACCAACCCTCCGTGGCACGCCATGCCTGTGTGCCCACGCTGCTCCCAGAGCCACGTTACCTGCTGAAGCTCCCCTGGACAGTGCTGCTGTGGCTTCATGCCCGGGTAGCCCACGGCAGCTATAGGGCAGGCCCTGTTCACGGGTACCCCGCTGGCACAGGCCCGGCCGTTGGTGCCACTGAAGTAGGGCTGCCCACTGGCCCGGTGGCCTGGGAGCCCTCCCAGTGGTACCATAGTGTACTGGCAGGAGGAGGACAGAAGGGCACTTCGAGGAAATCCCAGGTCTGTTGTATGCTCTGGAAGAACATAGACAGAGCTATGATTAGGTCAAGGAGGCCTGGGGCAGCTGGTAAAAAAAGTCCCATATGAATCTCAGAAAACTCCTGAGGATTTAAGGTCAAATGAGGCAGGCAGGGAATTGACACTGCCCCAGGTGAGAGAATATTCTCTCAGAAAATTCTTCCTGTCACCCACTTCCTCACAGCTAGACTTTTTTTTTTTTTTTGCAGTAGAAGGCAATGGCACCCCACTCCAGCACTCTTGCCTGGAAAATCCCATGGACGGAGGAGCCTGGTGGGCCACAGTCCATGGGGTCGCTAAGAGTCGGACACGACTGAGCAACTTCACTTTCACTTTTCACTTTTATGCATTGGAGAAGGAAATGGCAACCCATTCCAGTGTTCTTGCCTGGAGAATCCCAGGGACGGAGGAGCCTCACGGGCTGCTGCTGTCTATGGGGTCGCATAGAGTCGGACACGACTGAAGTGACTTAGTAGTAGCAGGAGAGGGGACACAGGACCAGGGTCTGGGAGAACAAAGTGGTACGTGAACAGAAGGAGCACAATATTTAAATGAAGCAAGGTGACCAGATGTGTTGCCATTTGAAGCAGAACTCAGTGGATAACTCAGATTAACCAAGGATTTGGGGGACCACTCAAGGCAGCCGCAGACCTGAGGAGGCAGGGTCAACCTGGGGTCAATCGGCAGCTTCAGATAATAAAAGGAGATAGATCTAGGTAAGCGCTGAGCCCCAGGGAATGCTGTGAGGACAGACCAACTCCCACTCCCTCCTCTCCACCTTCCAAGACCCGTGAGCATCCTCTGCCTCTCCCATCCCTCTGGAGGACCCAGCAGGAGCCTGAGCGCCCATCAGCGCGAAGCAGGGCGCCTGGGAGCCAGGCAGAGGCCTCCTTGGGGGCTGCAAGGCCCCGCCTCCTCTCTTCCTGCCCCGGGCTCCTTCCCCTTGGTGCTGAGGAGGCTCACTCACTCACTTTGCTTAGACCAGGCCCTCCACAAGCAGAAGGGGATGAAGGCAACGATGATGAGGACGCCAGAGCCCAGGACGACCCCAACGATCAGGTAGGGCAGGTCGCTGGAGCGGGCTACCATGGCCCCTGTGCCCACTGGCCGCTCTATGGCTTCAGGGGGTGGTGGCTGAGGTGGGGCCAGAGTTGGGGGTGGAAGTCGACCGGGCTGACCAGAAGACTTCCGAGCTGTAATGGGGACAAAACTCACGTCAGCCTCTATTTCTTTGACATTTCTTCCATGACAAATAAAACAATAATACCCCGATTCCACAGGTGTGAGAAATGGGGTCAAACTCATAAGGCAGTGCCTCTGGTAGAGGAGTGTGCTGTCCAAGCTCAGCACGAAACAGACATCTAATGTGAAACTGGGTGTGGCTGAAGAAACTCAACCCTTACATTTCAAAATATATCCTGAAATATTTATGGACCTAGAGTGAGGGTCAGGCTGGGTCTTTGGGGCAGAAGTGGCATAGGAACTTTCTAAAAGAATAGCTGGTGATCTTTGGGAAGAAAATATTTTAAAATGCACGAAACCAAAAAGAACTGAAAATGGAAGAACTTCCGTGTGAAGCTGCTATTCCTGGGCACACCGGAGATGCAAAGTCCTGGGTTTGAGCTGGGACATGGGGTTCGGGCTCCCTAGGACCGACAGTGCTTGGGAAACACCAATCCAAAGTCCACGAGGTGGCACCTCCTCCTCCTGCTCTCATCAGGGTGTGTCTGACGCCATCAACTCCTTTTCCCAGCTGTCTTTCCGCTGAGTTTCTGATGCAACAGTCCTCTGGGTTTCCCACAACCTCTCTGAGTGCTGCTGCTGCCTGTATTTCTCTCTCCTTGCCCCTTTCTTCCTGTCTCTGCTTCAGACACCGACAAGTCCTCCTGGTCCCTCTCAGTCTACGCTCCCTCTTCTTCACTCTGTTCTGTTTCCATGATTTCAGCCTATATCCTGCCGACTGCCAGATACCCTCATGCCCAGGGCCCTGCCTGGGCATAAGACCCGCTCCCTCACAGGACAGCTGCATTCCAGGGTCTCAGAAGAGCCAGACTTGGTGCAGCTCCAAGTGGTTCACACCTCGCTCCTTCCGCCCGGGACGGGGTTCTCTACTGGTCTCCCCATCTCGATCAAGGGCACCTCCACCTGAGTGCCACCTCAGCTCAAAACCTCAACTTTACCCTGAACTCCTTTTGCTCTCTCAGCCTCAACACACCACGTCCCTGGTCCTCCCTATACATTCTCAGAGAAGAAACTCACATCCACCCTGCTTCTCTTCACCTTCGCTTCAAGGCCCCAGTTCTCACCCCTCAGTTCTGCAGTCACCTTCCTGACAAATCCAACGATGACCCTTCTCCACCTCACAGCCCACGGGGTCCTTGATGATCCCATTGCCTCTCAATGTTCCTGGTCTCTTCTCTGAGCGCTGCCCCCTCTCATTTCCAGTGCCACACACTCCTACCAGATGGAGGTACGTGCAGGCTTGTCCTGTCCCCCAGGCGGCTCCCTCCACCCAGCTGAAGGCTCAGTTCTTCCAGCAGACCCTTGCAAAGCCCATGCAAGGGCTCTTTTTTCTTCCCTGGGCACTTTGTGTCACCTGACAGGGGACTGCTGGCTGTGTGTGCACCCCTCACTTCTCTGCATGAGACAGAGAAGGGCAGGAAGGGCACACGGGGGAGAGAGGGAGTGACTTCACAGGAAAACCGACTGTTTCCTTGTCTCCATCCTCCAGATCTATCTTCTCCAGATTGATTTCTTACAATCCACCTTTCAGTGTTTGCAAAATGGAAATATCTATCCACTTGACTAAGGGCAAAAATTATTATTTTATGACTATGTTTAACATGTTTCAGTGCAGGGAGAGAGTCTGGCCTTGTAGTTAGATGAACCTGGTCCACAGAGTGCTCTGCCACTAACTAGCTGCGTGACCTTGGTCAAGGCATAACATGTCCTGATGCTCGGTTACAACCCCTCATGGGGTTGTAGTTAAACTAAGTAAAGCAACCAGTGTAAGTACCAGATGTTATCATAGGAATAAAGTGTTTATAGGAAGCTCTCAAGACCAGGTTCTAGTCCATGAGATCACGTATGAGTTAAATCCCAAGTTCCATGAAACCGTCATGATGGCATCCCCATTTGTACTTGGTAAGAGGCACAGGCCAATGAACAGATGGGTTAAAGTGGCAAAGCTGGGGGATACTTGGAAGATAGAGTCTTTCTGGAGACGAGAAACCCAGCACACACACAGCAGTGGCTTTGCCCAACCTGCTGGGAAGAGCAAGAGGAGAGTGGCGAGCCCGAAGAGACTCACCTTTGGTCTCGCAGATCATCACGTTGCTGAACTCGCTCTCCCCTCCTTCGTTGAAGCACTGCATCTTAATGTCGTAGGAGGTCTCTGGCTGCAGGTGGCTGATGGAATGCCAGTATCGATCCCCTGGGGAAGAGACCGAGTCAGATGTGGTAATCACGCACGTGTTTGCTCGCTCCCCACTGGAGGAGGTGTTCTGGATGTCATCCACGGTCCTGTGGTGCCATCACCCTGGGAAGGAAGCATGAGGGCCTACGAACCCAATGACCCCAAGTACCTCATGAAAGAGTCAACACTACGGGGCATGCTAGCCCAGGTTTTCTCCTTTCACCAGCTTCTGGCTCCCCTGACAACAGGGGAAAAACCTCACAAGGGTTTCTCACCTT
Source organism: Raphicerus campestris (assembly GCA_006410735.1). Classification (NCBI taxonomy): domain Eukaryota; kingdom Metazoa; phylum Chordata; class Mammalia; order Artiodactyla; family Bovidae; genus Raphicerus; species Raphicerus campestris. Next base: position 283,645 of record SJYW01022011.1, on the reverse strand, counting down.
CCACCATATCCTTCTTGTAGTCACTGTCATTGTCACTGTCTGTGGGTCGGTAATAGATATAAAAGCCGTGGATCGGGGTGTTGTTGTTACTTGCTGGGATATACTGCAGGGAATAAAGAAGAAACAAGTTGACAATGGAGCAGAGAGATCATCATGTGAGCAGAACAACTGGTGGATGGAAATGTCACCCAGCCTAGAGTTTAAAATCCACTGGAGACCCAGACAGACATTTCTGATGATCTCCAGGCTCTCTGGACAATGATATAGAGATTACTCGTTATTTTAAGTAGCCTAGGAGTCCCCAGCTTTTAGAGAAACAAACTTCCATTTCTTCAGAGTCCCCTCTGAAGCTTCCTGGGTATTGTGAGGGTGAGCCCCTCTGGCCCAATTCCCAGGAACACCTAAGGGGAGGTAGCTTAGGATAAGCCAAGGGAGAAAGGTGACTCCTTCCTGCCCACAGTGCTGTCCCCTTCTGTCCAGCACACAGCTTGGGCCTGTCACTCCGCTGCTGGCTGCACCAGACCACTCACCATCCACTTGAGCATGATGGTGGTCTCGTTGACGGCATCAGTGAAGGTGATGTAAGGGCCGGCCACTGGCCTCTCGTACACTCGGCTGCTGTAGCCTGACACCACGTAGGGCCGGGAGGGGGCGCTGGGCTCGCTCTCCCCCAGCATGTTCAGAGCCCGGACTCGGAACTTGTAGGAGGTGCCTGGGGAGAGACACTCCCTGAACCGGGGGCCAGGAGACCCCATCTGCCTCCCGCTCAGCCCATGCAGGCTGAGGACCTAGAGGGGTCTTCTGGGAAGTCTTTCCCCAAAAGCAAGCCCTAAAGGACTCCAGAACTCCCATCCTCATCGGAAAAGAGCCAGGTGGTGGTTTGGGACTATTCATGGAGACAGGGAGGCAGAAGTAGGGGTATGCGGGGCTGAGGTAACACGACCAAGAATGGCCACTAGAGCCTGGTGGCGGGTGGAGGACAAGCAGAGAGAAGACCCTCCCAAAGCTTCCCTTCTTCTCCAGGGAGCTGGCGGCCGCCAGGGGACCAGGGAGGGCAGTTGGCCAGGGCCCTACCTTTCTCTAGGCCTGTGATCTCCACCGAGAGCCGGGAGGGAGGGATGGCGCTGGTGGCTAGAATCCAGTCCCCCACTTTCTTCAGCTTTTTGTACTCCACACGGAAGGACTGGATGGGGAAGCCACCGTTCCCACGGGGAATCCAGGTCACGTACACTGAAGTCTCAGAGGCCATGGAGATGGTGGGCCTGTCTGGAGCTTCTGGAGCTGGAGGAGACCATCCACGTGGCAGGAAGGAAGTGGGAGGGAGGAAGTGATGAGAGGGTGGTGGGAATATGACTAGACTTGGCCTGTTCCTGATGGGAGCCAGCCCCACCGCACAGCCCTGCACTCCTGCTGGCAGCATCAGATCCCAGGGCTCCCCGGGTCACTGTCTAGGGAGGAGTTCTTGAAAAGTTCCAATCCCTTATCTCTTCCTGTGGTCAACCGGGGAGAGGCCTGGAGTGGGTCACAAGGACTCCCAGGCCCCACTCACTGCAGCAGTGAGGCTTCTGAGGCAGTGGCCCTGGGTCCCCGGGGCTGCTGGGGGCTTACGGGACAGGCGGCTGTGGTCCGGCTGGCTGCTGCTCTGGGGTCCCGCTCCAGGGTCATCTCTCTGGATCTGCTGCTCCTTGCTGGCCACAATTTCAGGTTTGGGCCGTCGTCCTGGGTAGAAATGGGTTGAGATCAGCACGAGAGAGAACGTGCATTAGGGCTCTCCTTCCATAGTCTTTTCTGCCTGAAGTTCTACCAGGGTGTCTGAAAAGACCATGCAGATAACAGAGGGCATCAAAAGCGTGGTCTGATTTTTAGCTCCATTTGATGGGCATGGAATTGCATGAGGCCCCCAAGTGTGAAAGGGGCAAAGGAATGCCAGAGGCCAGCTGGTGCCTCTCCTGACGGGAGATGGGACCACAGCCTCGACAGGGCACACAGACCACAGGGAGGCAGAAGCCAGAAGGAAGATAAAGTTCAGGGTGAACAGCTGGAGCAAGGTGAACAGGGCTTCCACCTGACCTTGTAGGAGTGCTCAGGCCCACGGAGATCCTAAGCCAGGGAATACTGGACCCTTACCAGTTCGGAAGGTGACCATGGCCGTCTGGCCTTCGCCTGCGCAGTTGTAGGCTGCCATCTCCACCTCATACAAGCTCCCAGGGTCTAGTCTGGTGAGGGTCAGGCGGTGTTGGCTGGCCGGAATGCCAGAGATGGTCCAGTCATCAGAGGAGTTGGTGACCTGCTAGAGAAGGTGGCTGGTATAAGGACCAGCCTTTTGCATGGAACTACAAGTGGCTGTGGCTTACAAGGAAAGAAGAGTTGAGCCCAAGAGGACAGAAGAAAGGGAGGGAGATGGGCCAGGTTGGCGAGGAGATTGGCCCTACAGAAGGCAGACTGGTCCTGCAAGCCCAGGACATCGTCCTTGCTGGGCCAGGAAAGCCAGGCTCCCGGATTCCTCATCTAACGATCTCATGAAAGAAAACTCAGTGGGGAGGAGCAAGACGCCCGACTGACACTACTCAAAGTTTCACCAAAGGCCTCTCCCCCTTTCTAAAAACATCTCCATTTAACTTCTTTCTCCTCGATCTGCTGAAACCAAACAGTACCCTCATATTCTAATGAGATGACAATAAGAATGATAAAAATAGCACCAGTGCAAACCGCCACAGTTGCTGAGTGCTTGGATATGCTGGGGCTTCCCTGGTGGCTCAGATGGTAAAGAATCTGCCTGCAATGTGGGAAACCTGTGTTCAGTCCTTAGATTGGGATGATCCCCTGGAGAAGGGNCCACAGTTGCTGAGTGCTTGGATATGCTGGGGCTTCCCTGGTGGCTCAGATGGTAAAGAATCTGCCTGCAATGTGGGAAACCTGTGTTCAGTCCTTAGATTGGGATGATCCCCTGGAGAAGGGAATGGCAACCCACTCTGTTCTTCTTGCCTGGAGAATCCCCATGGACAGAGGACCTGGTGGGCTACGATCCATGGGGTTGCAAAGAGTCAGAAATGACTGAGTGACTAACACTAACTTCTATGTGCTACAACACATGGTTACATGCACCATAAAACATATTACATGCACCATAATGCATGTCCATGACAGCAGTCCAAGAGATGAGTGTTAATACCGTTCCCACCTCACAAGTAGGGAGGCTAAGGCTTAGAAGGACAAGTGACTTGCCTAAGACCACATCACTAGTGAGTGCAGAAATCCTGGCTTGACTCTAGGAAACAAGCTCATAAACGTCACCTACCCTAGAAAGAAAGTCTGGGAGCTACAAAGTCCTGGGTTCAAATCTGAGCTGTGTCTCTTACCCCACACAGATTACCAGCTGGGTGAAACCCTAAGCAACTTCCCTAATCTTTGCGACCCCTACGCTTTTCATTCGTAAAATGAAGCAAGTTAAATCTCTCAGCCTATTTTGAAGATTAAACCCAATGATTCACTGAAGCTGGCACACAGTAGGTTCTCAACATGTACCTGTCCTCCCCTTCCTCCCTCAGTGAGGATTTCAACCTTCTTTTTTTCTACTCCTGCCCTCAGGCCTAGATCAGAACTTAAAAACCATGGATGAACCATAACCATCACAGATTATTCTTTAATGGCTTCAATTTCCTAGCTCTGTAAAGAAAAAAAATCAAGGAGCTCCAGACTTCCAGATAGGCATTGCCGAGAGGCTGTTTCCCCCTCCCCCACCCCACCTTTGAGGACACAGCCTTCCCGCCAACTGTGCACATCTCCAAGAGCCTGCTGGGGCCTGAAGCTTTGGTCTGCTGAAGGAATTAAACAGCTGGTAGGAAAAGCTCTTATCCCCAAGCAGAATATTCCAAAGTAGAACAAAACCTACTATTCAAAGGCCAGGGATGGTCTGGGCTCATTCATGTCAGGCTTCCAGGATTTGTTCCAAAGGGAGAAGTTTTTACAAACTGAGAATCCCCAATGGTGCTGGAAACCCAAACACAGTAGCCCAGGGTCTGCAGATGCACCAGGAAATGAAAACTGGCTTCATGTATGTGAAAAACTGAAAATGAGATGAATGGCTCCCAGGCTCCAGCAAGAGGGGGGCTGAAAAAATACAACCCAAAGGCTGATTTTTGCTTTCAAAGTCCTTTCCTGTGTGATGATCTTTATGACAAGTTAGTCCCTCAAGAATGAAACTGCTTTCAAAATATAACTGTGCCTTGGCAATGTCCACCTAACAGTTCCAAGTGCCCCACAGGCCAGATCCTGCCAGGAGCCAGGCCCAGCGGGGCCCTGTTCTCTCACTTCCCCTGNCCCGGCTGCTGCCCTCATGCCGAGGCCGCCACACCAGCTCATACGAGTCAGTCTTGGATGTGCGGGGTGAGCTGAGGATGATGGGTGCCTCAGCGGGGGCCACCGGCCCCTGATCCCTGGGGCACTGTGGGGAGGCTGGCTGCTCTGATGTCTGGGGCCTCAATAGCCCTGGGTGGCCCCTGGGCATCTGGTTGGGGCCACCAGGTCTGGAGGGTGGCACTGGAGGTGTGACAGTGGCCGACTGACCATCCCACCATGGTCTCAGGGTGGTGCCTGGAAGATGAGCAGTGGGGAGAAGACAGGAACAAGCAGTTAGTCCCCTGGCCGCTTGCTCAGCCATTCCCCCACAGAGAAAATGGGGAGAGAAGTCAGAGGGAAGAGCTGCTAGGGCAAGAAGAGCCCTGGGCTGGGGACCTGAGGTGACATCAGTCCCCTCAATACTCTGCCAGGCTCTGTGGGGACAGAGGGCTGTGCCCCTGCCTGCCAGGGTGGAAATGCAGCCTGAGGGCCCCGCCTGGGCTTTCTGCCACCAGCCCGTTTTCCTGCGTTCACATGTGTCTTGGCTGAACTATCTCAATTTGCTCTCAAGGTGCTAGGAGCCCTTTCTCATATCTGTGTGTGTGGGGGAAGGTGGTAGTATGGGGACATGTCCCCCTCTCACTGGGGGATCTGTACCATGGCACAGACTGGGACTCTTCCTGCTCCACTGTGGGGACCTGGAGATGTGAGCTATAAATGTAAATGTGTCTGAGACTCTCAGAGGCAGGAGGGGCCTCACTCCCTTCGGGAAGGGTCCACGGACTCTGCCAACACTAGTTTCTGTGGAGCCCTACACCAAGATCACAGGTGTGAAGCTCTGTACCAAGTTCACAAGATAAAAATCTCTGGAAGTAGCCAAGCTCCATAGCAACTGTTGCCGTGGGCCTCTGGATCTAAACCTGCCAGTTCCCTGACCCCGTATTAGGTAAAATACCCACCCTATTACCCATCCTATAGCATCCTAACCAATCACCTAATGCCACCACTGCAGTAGGAATTTTCTGTCTTGAGGCTATAGAAGTTGACTAGCCTGTGAGCCAGCCCACTGTTCTAACAGCATCTCCCACTCTTGTGAACTTTAGTCTCCTGTTTCTGCCTCATGTCCAGAAATTCTTTTCCAATCTGCACACAGACCATGACAGTTTTTATTACCTGACCTCCTGCATCACAGGAGGTCGGCTCCTGATAATGCTGACTCAGCATTATTCCTGGTTGTCTTTTTCTCCAGTTGATTCTTCAGTAAGTTTTATTTCCTTCCTAGCAAAGTTCTTGAGGGCAGGGTCTTTATTACATTTCTCTGCATCCCCCACATTGCCTAGACCAGTGCTGAGCAAACAGCAGTTCAGTCTATGTAGACCAGAACGTACTAGCCTGTTACTTATATGGAGATGCTTGGCCTTTGCCGAGCCATTACTAAAATTATGATCTATGCACGTGTCTACTGAAATGAATCAAGCTAAGACAGTCAGACGTGCTTTGCTTTGTGTTAGAACAGTGGTTATCAAACTGGGTTCTATGGAACTCTAGGAACTCAAGAGATTCTGAAAACTAAAAGTTTTTTTTTTTTAAATATAGTATTTAAATGGGTTATTTGCATGGCTGAAAATCTGCACTTCTGACTTATTAGTAAGTTAATGTAAATTTGAATTTAACTGTGTTAGTCGCTCAGTCGTGTCCGACTCTGTGACAATGACTGAGCAACTAATATTATTAGTTGTAAGTTCAAATTTATATTAACTTATTAACAAGTCAGAAGTACAGATTTTCAATAGTACAAATGAGCCATTTATACATTATATTTAAAGCCATTTTTATTTATTGTATACACAGGGGCTTTAAGTTGGATTTATGTTCTGTAAATGTTCAGCTGGCGTCCCAGTCCCTTGGATTGCACTCACCTGGCCTGGCGGTCTTCAGCTGGACCACAGCGTGGGCGCTCCCAACTTCATTCTCCGCCATGCACTGGTAGACACCTTCGTCCTCGGGCCCCATGCTGACCACCCGCAGGGCCCGATGGGACAGTCGGAGGCGCTGGCTGGAGGTGAGGGGCACAGCATTCCTCAGCCATAGTACAGAGGGCGGGGGGTTCCCACGCACCTCACAGGTAAGCTTGGCGCTCTGGCCCCAAGGGATGACCAGCTGGGACAGCTCCATGGTGACCTCGGGGGGTTCTGCCAAGCAACCAGAGCAGAGGTAAGGAAGGCAGAGTCATTCAACCCAGGCCCAGACAGGCTGGGGAAGGGACCGCTGTAAGGAAAGCCTCGCTCCTTCCCCATGGCACTCGTAGAGGAGAGGAAAGGCCCCACATCTCCTCCATCAGTCACAGCTGGGAAGGACTGCCAGCTCCTACATCCTGGTCCCTGGGAGCCAAGGCCTCTTATGCTCTCAGTTCTTCCCCACTCACTTACTCGGCACATGATCTCTCAAAAGGCATGTAACCCCTGTCTGAACCTTGCTTATGAGCTTCTAGCGAAGCTATGCAGATAAGAAATGGCCAAGGAGAAGGTGGTCTGCAGGAGGCACTCACCAAACACCTGGACGTTGTAGAGGATGACTGCGGCCCCAGGCTCCCCAACCCCGTTGTCGGCCATGCAGCGGTAGGTCCCTGAGTCTTCCTCGCTGGTGGTATCGATGAGCAGATTGCTCAACAGGAAGCGTGTCTTGTTGTAGCTGGCAACACTGGAGCCATTCTTGGCCCAGGTAACCCTCGGGGGTGGGATCCCGCTGGCCACACACTCCAGGATGAGACTCTGGCCTTTGGTGACAACAATGGTCTGGGCCTCTGGTGGGTAGATGATGCGGGCAGCCTCGGCAGTGGAGCCTGGAGGGGCAAAGAGAGAAAGGACCGTGTGTGAGACCAGGATTGGGTGAAGAGGATCCCCTCCACCCTGCCTCAGGTAGCCCAACCCCAGGACACAGCCTGGAGGGTTGGAATTGGAATCAGACAGCCTGGCAGGGAGCATCCTACTGGGCTGAGTAGGACAGATCTTTAAAGCTATGATTTGTGTGTGTGCTAAGTTGCTTTAGTTGTGTCTGACTCTTTGCAACCCTATGGACTACAGCTCGCCAGGCTCCTCATTCCATGGGATTCTCCAGGCAAGAGTACTAGAGTGGTTAATCATGCTCTCCTCCAGGGGATCTTCCTGACCCAGGGATGAAACCTGCATCTCTTATGTCTCCTACATTGGCAGACAGGTTCTTCACCACTACTGCCACCTGGGAAACACTTTCTGGTTTAAAGATATGCATTCAGTTCAGTTCAGTTGCTCAGTCGTGTCTGACTCTTTGGGACCCATGAATTGCAGCACACCAGGCCTCCCTGTCCATCACCAACTCCTGGAGTTCAGACTCACGTCCATCGAGTCTGTGATGCCATCCAGCCAGCTCATCCTCGGTCGTCCCCTTCTCCTGCCCCCAATCCCTTCCAGCATCAGAGTCTTTTCCAATGAGTCAACTCTTCACATGAGGTGACCAAAGTACTGGAGTTTCAGCTTTAGCATCATTCCTTCCAAAGAAATCCCAGGGTTGATCTCCTTCAGAATGGACTGGTTGGATCTCCTTGCAGTCCAAGGGACTCTCAAGAGTCTCCTCCAACACCACAGTTCAAAAGCAATAATTCTTCAGCACTCAGCCTTCTTCACAGTCCAACTCTCACATCCATACATGACCACAGGAAAAACCATAGCCTTGACTTGATGGACCTTAGTTGGCAAAGTAATGTCTCTGGTTTTGAATATACTACCTAGGTTGGTCATACCTTC
>SJYW01022011.1:229420-272465 GCA_006410735.1 Raphicerus campestris | reverse complement strand
GTTTTCTGAATGTTGAGCTTTAGGCCAACTTTTTCACTCTCCACTTTCACTTTCACAGAGAGGCTTTTGAGTTCCTCTTCACTTTCTGCCATAAGGGTGGTGTCATCTGCATATCTGAGGTTACTGATATTTCTCCCAGCAATCTTGATTCCAGCTTGTGTTTCTTCCAGTCCAGCATTTTGATATCCAAAAGCTGATCAAGTATTTCATCAGGTGCTCAGCTGAGGAGGCAGAGGAGCTTTATTTAATGTGAGGTAGAAACTGCACCGAACTGATGGAGAGGAATGCTGCTCTCCTAGATGGGACCTTCCTCAGAACCCCACAAGAAGCACACTCTGTGTGGTATTTCTTTATGCACCAACCAAGGTCAGCTTCAGTATTTGCTAAGATCTGAAACTTACATAGCTGGGAGTCCCTCTTGAAGAAAAACACAGTATTACAGATATAAAATTAGGTGAGCAAGGACCCATTGAAGCTTTGCTTCATTAGCTTCACAGTAAATCTGCCACTGGTGCCAATCCTAAACTCTAAGTCCACATAAGATGTCACTCTACTGAATACACGGGAACCTGAAATAGCGCCTGCTGCACAGGACTCGCTCAGCCAAGGCAGCCGCTGTTCTCACAGAAATGGAGAGTGATGTGGGCCTCCAGGGACTATCCCGAGAGAGATGCTGGGTGCTTCTGCAGTGCAGACAGAGGAATGCGAAGCACACCCGGTGGCCTCACACAGGCACAAACGCTCCTGTCATTTGTCCTGCCCCAGAACACACATCCCAACCCGTCCCCCTCCTCTCAAAGTACCACAGCGGAGAAAAGCTCTCAAGAGGCAGGAGTCAAACGACGTCCCTCACAGGGTGCTGACACGACCAGTGAGCCTGGCCAACCCCGGCCCCTTGACAAGCCCGAGGGCCACGTACAGACAGAAGCTGGCTGAAGGAGACGCCTCCCACCGCCGCTAATCCCGAGTCCCGGATGTCCCACCAGCCGCTCCCGCCCCTCATCTGCGAGGCCCGTCTCTTACGGCGCACGCGCAGCCTGTCGCTGGAGCCTGAGGTCTTCACTTCCTGCGTCACCGGGTTGTAGGCGGCGCACTTGTACATCCCCTCGTCCTCCTGGCTGGCATTCACGATCTGGAGGTTCCCCGATGGCATGATCAGGTAGTTATCTGAGGAGAGGATAGGGCAGGGGGGTAGGGGGTCAGGGGGTGAGTGTGGGCCCAGAACAGTGCACCCAGCAGCTCCCGCAAAGGTTCAGGGCAGGTAGAGCAGAGGCCAGGAGCTGACCCTAGTCCTAACAAGTCCAAACTGAAACCGCTACTCGCCTAATGAAACCTTACACCAAGTGGTACAGAAGGGCCAGGAGTGCCAGTACACAACCAGCTAACAAACTGGCGGGCTGACACCCCACCACCACCCTGAGTTTGTACACAGGCCTGTGGAGGACCATGTCTTATTTTCAAGGGTGCTCAAGAAGCACGGAAAGGAAGCAGGATTTGGGATCTGCCAAACACTAACTGTGTGATCTTGGGCAGGTTAATTAGCCTCTCAGATCCTGTTTCTTCACTTGTAAGATGGCATGATGTATGCTGCCTCAGAGACTTTTGTTAGGACCGGGAGGCCATGCTGCATACACGGGAGATGAGCTGATCATTCCTCCAGGCCACCAGGAAGGAGGGAATTGCCTTCAGAATTGCCCATCAGTCTTCGTCATGGTCACAACTCTGAGCCATCTCACTGCTGAACTTCTACAGCCAAGGAGGAATATTTTAATCCCCAACCCTAGCCCTCTCCATGAATACCATGGAAGCCCTCCCCTTGGCATCACTGGCCTGCTAGGCTCTGTCTGCTTTTGCATCGATGTGTCACAGGGGTGGGGTCCCAGGGCTGAGTTCAGCTTCTGTCTGCAGGGGACAGATTCATAGTATCTGCACACCTGGCAACTAGGATAGTGTTTGACTTCCTGACAGGCAAAGCACTGGTCATCAGCTCTGAGCTTTCTGGTGGCCTGCCCTTAGCCATCTGGATGTCCCTGCAATCTGGCTTGTTGAGTCTGGTGCCTGCCTATCACTGGGCTGCCCCAGGTGTGAGCTGCTTAAGTAAATGCCAAATAGGAAGGAAAAAGCCCTTGATTCTTGTGGGATGGGCAGGCCTCCTCCAGGGGCCACTGCTAAGGACAGTAGACATTCATACTCTAATCTCTGGTTATTTCTGAGTGGCAGGATTAGACTTTTGATCTTTTAAAAAATACTTTTTTTTGTATTTTCTATAGTAAACATATAACCATAAAGTTTCATAACCAGAAAGTTAACAAAAAATATTTAAAAATCTCTAGGACATTTTAAAAGGTATACATTTTGAGGTGTAGGGTCCAGCCGCAGGGTCTACTTGGCCTTAAGTGCAGGTCATCTGTGGGAGGAAGTGCCCTGTGGGCACTCTGTGAACACTCAGTCTCCCTTGGACCAGCTGTCATGCCCACCGTGGCCTGAGCAGGAAGCTGTGATGGCTGCAACACCAGGAAGACGGGGAGAGGGAAAACCTCAGATTCCACTAGAGAGCCTGCTCTACTGTGCAGGGAAGAGCCCCGCCACCCACCAGGGAGCCCACAGTTGTAGGAACATCTGGCTTATCAGGCAGCCTTCCAGTGCGTGCCTGGTGGCAAGAAGATGGCACAGGGAGGGACTGGAACTCCGAGCTGAGAGCTCTGATCCAGTGGCAACAGCTCAGCAACATCTGGCAGGGCCTCAAAGGATGAGGAGATTCCTTGTGATAGGTTCAGGGGATCTCCACCCTGAGGCCCTTCAGTATCCCGTAGAGCTGCATCTTAGAGTAGCAGATGGCTGAGCAGCATGGGGAAGTTGCTGTGGGGCATTGACAGGGTTTGGGAGGCACTGTAGAGGCACCAACTTCCCTCCTGGCCCCGACCTCCAGGCTCCTGCTTGTTTACTCACCTCGGGAGGCCTCCAGCCACTCCTGTTTGACACTGTACCGGACCTGGGCTTTTGGATGGCTCTCGGGAAGGTGGCAGGCGATGACCGCTGTGTTCCCCTCATCGACTTCAATCACGTGCTGCACATCTAACTTGAAGTCCTGGAGATCTGTGGAGAGAAGAGAAGGGGCTAGTTGGGCCTAGATGGAAGAGAGAGGTGAACAGTGCACTGTATCAGGCTGGGCTTATGCCTCAGTGTCTTTAGTCACAGTCGACAGCAAGAACCTCACACGCCGAGGGGTCCTCCGGTGGTGCTCTGAGTCCTTCCTCCAGCCTTTTGTGGTCTAGAGTTGACAAGAGGGAACGTGTGGCTCCCATCACTGCATGTGAGTACAAATGGGTGTATATAAGCTGCTGGTGGGTGAGTGTAGAGAATTCCATCAAGTGGTGCCTGTGATACAGACCAGCCTTTTCTCTTACACTGACCTAAGGCAGCAAGGGGCCTAGGCCCATTGGCCCCACTGAACTTGGCTAGAACTGAGTCATGGTCAAGGCACAGTGTCCTGGCACAGCTCATGGAGACTGAAAGGAACAATGACAGAGAATGCTTATGTCTTTTTTCCAGTTCAGTCAAGAATAGCCTAATCAGACATCCACATCAAAAAGTGAAAGGCCTGAGATTCTGCTTGATGGCCAATCATAATTACAACCAGAAGGCTGATTCCTGCTATGCACAGCTATGTGGTCCTCCCCCAGTATCCTTGGGGATTGGTTCCAGGTGGTGCCCCAGTGGCTACTAAAATGGAGATACTCAAATCCCTTACATAAAATTGTGTTGTATGGTGCTTATAGTCAGCCTGCATGACCTCGGGTTTTCCATCCGCAGAAACAAAGAGCCAACAGTATGTCATGTCATGGCTAATTCGGTCTCTGGGCTGGGGATAGAGATTGTGGATCCCCAAACCGTTTTCTAAGGCAGAGAGGAATGTCTCCAGCAGGGTTTAATAGCAGTGGAATGTGGGGAAACCGAGGTCCTGACACCAGGCTACAGTCTCTTCTAACTTGCCTTGGTGGCAGGAAGATGGGATTTAAACTGGATCGGATGGAGATCCATCTGGAACAAAAGCAGGATATTTCCCAAACAATCCAACAGCCCACACAACAAAACTCTCTTTGTTTGAAGCCAAATCACTGATGTCGCTGAACAAAATGGGCTATTTGTGCAACAAAACCACATGCCAAATTCGGTTTTCAGGACTGTAGCTGAATTTAATTTGAGAGAGGAAATAAAACTAATAGAGAATAAGATAAGAGAGATGAAAATATTTACCCAGACACTCTCCCCACAAAGGTGCTTAGAAAGCCCTGGAGGCACCTTCTCTGAGTGCTGACCACACCACATTCTACTCAGCTCCTGAGAACTGATACCATCACAGTGTAACTGCAGTTCACAGCAAGACTCCACCTGCCTGTGTGGTTCGTTCCCAGACAAGGCAACAGCAGCAGTTGGGAGTCAGGTTTCTCAGAGAAGACATGAAGTAATTACCAAAAACAAACTACTGTCACCAAGGGGAGCCCTGTGATCATGGCACTCAGTGAGGTCAGGAGGTTTCCCACTTAACGCAACTTTCTAGAAGCTCTCAGTCAAGTCGAGCCAGAGCAGCACAGGAAAGCCCTTTTATTTCTATGAAAGGATCATTGTCCCTGTGATTCCAGTATTCAATGTGAACTTTTTAGGGTCAGGGACCAAGTGTTGTTATCTTGTCCTCTGGCCTAAGTAGATGCTCAGTGAAGGCTAGATGACCAAATGAATGATTATCTTGGAGCTGGGCCCCTCCAGTCAGGTACATGATGCCCAGGGACGTTATTTGTGAACTCAGATTTTGTAGTTGAGCTGGGTTGACATTATGAGTTCAAGGGCTTAGCACAACAAATTTTCCATCAACTTTTTATCCAAATGTGGCCAATCTTTATCTAAATGTGGATATTTTGGAAAATAGAATGTTTCTTGAGTGTTTACTTCCAGGGTCACAGGAAAGAGGTAAAACAGGTCTAATATATGTGAAATAAGAAATACATGTTGTTAGGATAAATGGCAGCATAGAAGACCTTGAGCTCACCTCCTCCCACGAAAATACCAAAATCACACCTAACTGCTGAACAACCATTAATAAAAAAGTCTGGAACCTACCAAGAAAGATATTCTACATCCAAACACAAAGAAACCACTACAAGATGGTAGGAGGGGCACACTTAAGATATAATTGAATCCCATATCCCCAAAGTGGGTGACCCACAAACTGGAGAATTATTATGTCAAAGAAATTCTCCTGTCAGAGTGAGAGTAGAGTGCTGAGGTCACGGCAGGCTCCCCAGCTTGGGAGGTCTGGTATGATGAGCAGGAGCCCCCAGAGCATTTGGCCTTGAAGGCCACTGGGGCTTAATTGCAGGAGTGCCATAGGACTGGGGTAAATCGAGATCCATTCTTGGAGGATGCATACAAGGTCTCAAGCACACCAGAACCCAGGGCAAAAGTAGTGACTTCATAGGAGCCTGGCCCAAATCTACCTGCTGGTCTTAGAGGGTCTTCCAGGGAGGCAGGGGATGGCTATGACTCTCTCTTAGGACATAAAAGCTGGTGGTGAACATATCCAGGAGTACTCACCTGAAGGCTGACATCTTGTTGGGATATTAAAACTGGGACCTGACCCCACCCAACACTTGTAGGCTCCAGTGCTGGGACACCTCACACCAAACAAGCCTAAAGACTTCCTGAGAGGCTTCCCTGGTGGTCCAATGGTTAAGAATCCACCTTGCAATGCAAGGGACACTGGTTGGATCCCTGGTTGGGGAATTAAGATCCCACATGCCTCAGAGCAACTACTGAGCCTGCACCGCACAGAGTCTGTGCACTGCGTGGTCCCATATGACTCAACGAAGATCCTAGGCACTGCAACTAAGACCTGATGCAGCCAAATAAATGTTTGAAAATAAAGACTTCCTGAGCACACACCACCTTTAAATATAGTCCTGACCCCCAGAGGGCCAAGACCCAATTCCACCCCCCAGTAGACAGGCACCAGCCCCTCCCACCAGGAAGCCTGCAGAAGCCTCTAGCCCAGAGTCATACATTGGGAGGGCAGACACCAGAAAAGCAAGAAAAATACAATCAAACAGCCTGTGGAACTGAGTCCGCAAACACAGGTCAGAACCTCCCCTGGGACCTGCTGGTCCCTGGCTACAGGGTGACAAGAGGGGAGTGTCGGGCTGAGGTACACAGGAATCCCCTATAGAGGGCCACTTCTCCAAGATTGAGAGACGTAACCTTCCACATACATAGAAATACACACAGGAATCCCCTACAGAGGGCCAATTCTCCAAGGCTGAGAGACATAACCAGCCTTCCACATACATACGAACACAGGAATCCCCTACAGAGGGCCAATTCTCCAAGGCTGAGAGACATAACCAACCTTCCACATACATACAAATACAGATACAAAATGCCATGACAGGAATATGTTCCAGAGAAGGAACAAGACAAAACCCAAGAACAAATGAGTGACATGGAGACATGCAATCTAACAAGAAAGAGTTCAGAGCAATGACTCTAAAGATACTTGAGAAAAGAATGGATGAGAAGTTACAAGATGCTTTTTAACAAAGAATTAGAAAGTATAAAGCACAACCAGAGTTGAAGAATACAGTAATTGAAATGAAAATAACCCTAGAAGAAATACATGCTATTTGCCAAGTAGTGTGGTAAAAATGATGACAGAATGCGTGGTTCGTCTCCATAAGTCCCATTTCACTTTCCAGGCTGAACACAAGTGGTTCCTGTGGGTTAAGGTGAGATTTCTCATGGATTCCTTCCTTTGGGTGGATGTGGAGCCTTCTGGGTTTTTAAGGAATCATCTCATCATTATTTAATTTTGTGTTGGTGATGGTGGTTTAGTCTCTTAATTTGTGTCCAACTCTTGCGACCCCATGGATTGTAGCCTGCTAGGCTCCTCTGTCTGTCTGTGGGATTCTCCATGGACAGAATATTGGAGTGTGTTGCCATTTCCTTCTCCAGGGGATCTTCCCAATCCAGGAATTGAACTTGGGTCTCCTGCACTGCAGGCAGATTCTTTACCAACTGAACTATGAGGGAAGCTGAAGGAAGCTGTGTTGGTGATATCCAACCCTAACTAAATTGCAGATTCCTAGTGGGCAAACTATCAATTTTGCACTCCGTGCCCCAGCCCCAAGCTCCACTGCACAGTCTTCAGGAGGCACCACGTTCATTGAGTCCTTGTTGAATGAAGAGTTTGGAAGATAGTGCTCAAGGCCAGCTTTGTCACCATGCAACCTGTGCAGCTGTGGCAGGCCCCTCACTTGGAAGAGGCCAACGCTTGGTTTAATGCTCTTCTATCACTGCCTTGAAATTTTAAATAACATTTGACCAAGGGACCTCATATTTTCACATTGCACTGGGCCCCCCAAAATCCATAGCCCCGGCCTGGCTGAACTTCTCAGCCAAGAGAGCGGATGCATTTTCTCTCAGCGAGGAGGATGGTGGACTGTGGGAAAGGGTGGACAGCCCGGGCTCAGGGAGTTCTAGCTGGATGTTACTACCTGCTTTTCATAAGCAAAGTACCTCAGCAATGCAAAAGCCTTAATCCTCCTCAGCACAGGTACCTGCCAAGTCAGGAGACTCCCCACAGAGAGAGCTGTGAGCATGTGAGCCCAGGGGCATCTGGAAAATTCCTCAGTCGCTGAGAAGCATGTCTCTTGCATGGTCTAATAAATCTAAAACTACTCCACCAAGACTTTTTGAGTTTTTGTTTCACCCTCTTCCTTTACTTCATTCCAAGAAAATCTGCCTCAAGCAAGAATATACTTAAGCCTAACAAAGCATTTTGCAAGAAAGATGTGAGTAACTGAAAGGAGTCTGGCATCAGAATGCCATTTCCAGCTTAGCCCTAGGCTCCTGCCCTCTGTAACTGAGAACTTATCTGTGCACAGAGCACACTTTCCTCCATGTACACACCTCACTGACTCAAGACTGGAAAATGCTACACACCCCTAGGCCCCTCTGGGGGACTTCTGNCTTATTTTCAAGGGTGCTCAAGAAGCACGGAAAGGAAGCAGGATTTGGGATCTGCCAAACACTAACTGTGTGATCTTGGGCAGGTTAATTAGCCTCTCAGATCCTGTTTCTTCACTTGTAAGATGGCATGATGTATGCTGCCTCAGAGACTTTTGTTAGGACCGGGAGGCCATGCTGCATACACGGGAGATGAGCTGATCATTCCTCCAGGCCACCAGGAAGGAGGGAATTGCCTTCAGAATTGCCCATCAGTCTTCGTCATGGTCACAACTCTGAGCCATCTCACTGCTGAACTTCTACAGCCAAGGAGGAATATTTTAATCCCCAACCCTAGCTCTCTCCATGAATACCATGGAAGCCCTCCCCTTGGCATCACTGGCCTGCTAGGCTCTGTCTGCTTTTGCATCGATGTGTCACAGGGGTGGGGTCCCAGGGCTGAGTTCAGCTTCTGTCTGCAGGGGACAGATTCATAGTATCTGCACACCTGGCAACTAGGATAGTGTTTGACTTCCTGACAGGCAAAGCACTGGTCATCAGCTCTGAGCTTTCTGGTGGCCTGCCCTTAGCCATCTGGATGTCCCTGCAATCTGGCTTGTTGAGTCTAGTGCCTGCCTATCACTGGGCTGCCCCAGGTGTGAGCTGCTTAAGTAAATGCCAAATAGGAAGGAAAAAGCCCTTGATTCTTGTGGGATGGGCAGGCCTCCTCCAGGGGCCACTGCTAAGGACAGCAGACATTCATACTCTAATCTCTGGTTATTTCTGAGTGGCAGGATTAGACTTTTGATCTTTTAAAAAATACTTTTTATTGTATTTTCTATAGTAAACATATAACCATAAAGTTTCATAACCAGAAAGTTAACAAAAAATATTTAAAAATCTCTAGGACATTTTAAAAGGTATACATTTTGAGGTGTAGGGTCCAGCCGCAGGGTCTACTTGGCCTTAAGTGCAGGTCATCTGTGGGAGGAAGTGCCCTGTGGGCACTCTGTGAACACTCAGTCTCCCTTGGACCAGCTGTCATGCCCACCGTGGCCTGAGCAGGAAGCTGTGATGGCTGCAACACCAGGAAGACGGGGAGAGGGAAAACCTCAGATTCCACTAGAGAGCCTGCTCTACTGTGCAGGGAAGAGCCCCGCCACCCACCAGGGAGCCCACAGTTGTAGGAACATCTGGCTTATCAGGCAGCCTTCCAGTGCGTGCCTGGTGGCAAGAAGATGGCACAGGGAGGGACTGGAACTCCGAGCTGAGAGCTCTGATCCAGTGGCAACAGCTCAGCAACATCTGGCAGGGCCTCAAAGGATGAGGAGATTCCTTGTGATAGGTTCAGGGGATCTCCACCCTGAGGCCCTTCAGTATCCCGTAGAGCTGCATCTTAGGGTAGCAGATGGCTGAGCAGCATGGGGAAGTTGCTGTGGGGCATTGACAGGGTTTGGGAGGCACTGTAGAGGCACCAACTTCCCTCCTGGCCCCGACCTCCAGGCTCCTGCTTGTTTACTCACCTCGGGAGGCCTCCAGCCACTCCTGTTTGACACTGTACCGGACCTGGGCTTTTGGATGGCTCTCGGGAAGGTGGCAGGCGATGACCGCTGTGTTCCCCTCATCGACTTCAATCACGTGCTGCACATCTAACTTGAAGTCCTGGAGATCTGTGGAGAGAAGAGAAGGGGCTAGTTGGGCCTAGATGGAAGAGAGAGGTGAACAGTGCACTGTATCAGGCTGGGCTTATGCCTCAGTGTCTTTAGTCACAGTCGACAGCAAGAACCTCACATGCCGAGGGGTCCTCCGGTGGTGCTCTGAGTCCTTCCTCCAGCCTTTTGTGGTCTAGAGTTGATAAGAGGGAACGTGTGGCTCCCATCACTGCATGTGAGTACAAATGGGTGTATATAAGCTGCTGGTGGGTGAGTGTAGAGAATTCCATCAAGTGGTGCCTGTGATACAGACCAGCCTTTTCTCTTACACTGACCTAAGGCAGCAAGGGGCCTAGGCCCATTGGCCCCACTGAACTTGGCTAGAACTGAGTCATGGTCAAGGCACAGTGTCCTGGCACAGCTCATGGAGACTGAAAGGAACAATGACAGAGAATGCTTATGTCTTTTTTCCAGTTCAGTCAAGAATAGCCTAATCAGACATCCACATCAAAAAGTGAAAGGCCTGAGATTCTGCTTGATGGCCAATCATAATTACAACCAGAAGGCTGATTCCTGCTATGCACAGCTATGTGGTCCTCCCCCAGTATCCTTGGGGATTGGTTCCAGGTGGTGCCCCAGTGGCTACTAAAATGGAGATACTCAAATCCCTTACATAAAATTGTGTTGTATGGTGCTTATAGTCAGCCTGCATGACCTCGGGTTTTCCATCCGCAGAAACAAAGAGCCAACAGTATGTCATGTCATGGCTAATTCGGTCTCTGGGCTGGGGATAGAGATTGTGGATCCCCAAACCGTTTTCTAAGGCAGAGAGGAATGTCTCCAGCAGGGTTTAATAGCAGTGGAATGTGGGGAAACCGAGGTCCTGACACCAGGCTACAGTCTCTTCTAACTTGCCTTGGTGGCAGGAAGATGGGATTTAAACTGGATCGGATGGAGATCCATCTGGAACAAAAGCAGGATATTTCCCAAACAATCCAACAGCCCACACAACAAAACTCTCTTTGTTTGAAGCCAAATCACTGATGTCGCTGAACAAAATGGGCTATTTGTGCAACAAAACCACATGCCAAATTCGGTTTTCAGGACTGTAGCTGAATTTAATTTGAGAGAGGAAATAAAACTAATAGAGAATAAGATAAGAGAGATGAAAATATTTACCCAGACACTCTCCCCACAAAGGTGCTTAGAAAGCCCTGGAGGCACCTTCTCTGAGTGCTGACCACACCACATTCTACTCAGCTCCTGAGAACTGATACCATCACAGTGTAACTGCAGTTCACAGCAAGACTCCACCTGCCTGTGTGGTTCGTTCCCAGACAAGGCAACAGCAGCAGTTGGGAGTCAGGTTTCTCAGAGAAGACATGAAATAATTACCAAAAACAAACTACTGTCACCAAGGGGAGCCCTGTGATCATGGCACTCAGTGAGGTCAGGAGGTTTCCCACTTAACGCAACTTTCTAGAAGCTCTCAGTCAAGTCGAGCCAGAGCAGCACAGGAAAGCCCTTTTATTTCTATGAAAGGATCATTGTCCCTGTGATTCCAGTATTCAATGTGAACTTTTTAGGGTCAGGGACCAAGTGTTGTTATCTTGTCCTCTGGCCTAAGTAGATGCTCAGTGAAGGCTAGATGACCAAATGAATGATTATCTTGGAGCTGGGCCCCTCCAGTCAGGTACATGATGCCCAGGGACGTTATTTGTGAACTCAGATTTTGTAGTTGAGCTGGGTTGACATTATGAGTTCAAGGGCTTAGCACAACAAATTTTCCATCAACTTTTTATCCAAATGTGGCCAATCTTTATCTAAATGTGGATATTTTGGAAAATAGAATGTTTCTTGAGTGTTTACTTCCAGGGTCACAGGAAAGAGGTAAAACAGGTCTAATATATGTGAAATAAGAAATACATGTTGTTAGGATAAATGGCAGCATAGAAGACCTTGAGCTCACCTCCTCCCACGAAAATACCAAAATCACACCTAACTGCTGAACAACCATTAATAAAAAAGTCTGGAACCTACCAAGAAAGATATTCTACATCCAAACACAAAGAAACCACTACAAGATGGTAGGAGGGGCACACTTAAGATATAATTGAATCCCATATCCCCAAAGTGGGTGACCCACAAACTGGAGAATTATTATGTCAAAGAAATTCTCCTGTCAGAGTGAGAGTAGAGTGCTGAGGTCACGGCAGGCTCCCCAGCTTGGGAGGTCTGGTATGATGAGCAGGAGCCCCCAGAGCATTTGGCCTTGAAGGCCACTGGGGCTTAATTGCAGGAGTGCCATAGGACTGGGGTAAATCGAGATCCATTCTTGGAGGATGCATACAAGGTCTCAAGCACACCAGAACCCAGGGCAAAAGTAGTGACTTCATAGGAGCCTGGCCCAAATCTACCTGCTGGTCTTAGAGGGTCTTCCAGGGAGGCAGGGGATGGCTATGACTCTCTCTTAGGACATAAAAGCTGGTGGTGAACATATCCAGGAGTACTCACCTGAAGGCTGACATCTTGTTGGGATATTAAAACTGGGACCTGACCCCACCCAACACTTGTAGGCTCCAGTGCTGGGACACCTCACACCAAACAAGCCTAAAGACTTCCTGAGAGGCTTCCCTGGTGGTCCAATGGTTAAGAATCCACCTTGCAATGCAAGGGACACTGATTGGATCCCTGGTTGGGGAATTAAGATCCCACATGCCTCAGAGCAACTACTGAGCCTGCACCGCACAGAGTCTGTGCACTGCGTGGTCCCATATGACTCAACGAAGATCCTAGGCACTGCAACTAAGACCTGATGCAGCCAAATAAATGTTTGAAAATAAAGACTTCCTGAGCACACACCACCTTTAAATATAGTCCTGACCCCCAGAGGGCCAAGACCCAATTCCACCCCCTAGTAGACAGGCACCAGCCCCTCCCACCAGGAAGCCTGCAGAAGCCTCTAGCCCAGAGTCATACACTGGGAGGGCAGACACCAGAAAAGCAAGAAAAATACAATCAAACAGCCTGTGGAACTGAGTCCGCAAACACAGGTCAGAACCTCCCCTGGGACCTGCTGGTCCCTGGCTACAGGGTGACAAGAGGGGAGTGTCGGGCTGAGGTACACAGGAATCCCCTATAGAGGGCCACTTCTCCAAGATTGAGAGACGTAACCTTCCACATACATAGAAATACACACAGGAATCCCCTACAGAGGGCCAATTCTCCAAGGCTGAGAGACATAACCAGCCTTCCACATACATACGAACACAGGAATCCCCTACAGAGGGCCAATTCTCCAAGGCTGAGAGACATAACCAACCTTCCACATACATACAAATACAGATACAAAATGCCATGACAGGAATATGTTCCAGAGAAGGAACAAGACAAAACCCAAGAACAAATGAGTGACGTGGAGACACGCAATCTAACAAGAAAGAGTTCAGAGCAATGACTCTAAAGATACTTGAGAAAAGAATGGATGAGAAGTTACAAGATGCTTTTTAACAAAGAATTAGAAAGTATAAAGCACAACCAGAGTTGAAGAATACAGTAATTGAAATGAAAATAACCCTAGAAGAAATACATGCTATTTGCCAAGTAGTGTGGTAAAAATGATGACAGAATGCGTGGTTCGTCTCCATAAGTCCCATTTCACTTTCCAGGCTGAACNCTAGCTTTGATCTTTATGAATAAAAGGTTCAGTAGATCTGTGAATTATATCACAATAGTGTTTGTTTTTACATTCTCCTAATACAGAATTCCTGGAGAAGGAAATGGCAACCCACTCCAGTATTCTTGCCTGGAGAATCCCATGGATGGAGGAGCCTGGTAGGCTATAGTCCACGGGGTTGCAAAGAGTCGGACACAACTGAGCGACTTCACCACCACCAATACAGAATTGTTAGATCTTCATTATAGGCTCATCCTTCAATTCTTATACTTTCTATGCCCCATTACATGGTGCCTTGTGCCTCCACAAAATGCCCCCATGTAATCAATAAACCTAACCTTTACTTTCAAGGAGTTTCCTCATTTGATTCTCTTCTCCCTGAGTCCTCCCTTGAAAGTGAAAGTCATTCAGTCGTGTCTGACTTTTTGTGACCCCATGGGCTACACAGTCCATGGAATTCTCCAGGCTAGAATACTAGGATACTGGAGTGGGCAGCCGTTCCCTTCTCCAGGCAATCTATGTGACCCAGGAATCAAACCAGGGTCTCCTGAAGTGCAGGCAGATTCTTTACCAGGCGAGCTACCAGGGAAGCATCCTCCCTTAGGGTGCAAATTAAAAGTGCAAAGAAAGAAGTCAGGTAAGACAGCACCTTCAGACAGAGGCTGCCTAGAGTTACCAACACCCCCATCTCCATCAGCTCAGCTGAACTATCACAAACATTCTGGCTTTTAATCCATCCAGGTATTTCTTGTGTCTGGTCAGTCTTGCCCTTCCCTCCTGCCTGTTCTCAGGGCTCACAGGACAAGCCTGCACTCATCTGTTGAGGCTTGGATGTGATCCACTGATTGCGGGGGCACCACATTGGGCTCACATGGCAGTGCTGCCAGGGTGGCTGGGCAGCCTCGTGGCCATCAGCAAGTTTGGGCTGACTGATCGTTCCATCTCCCGGCTCTCCTGCTTCCAGGGCTCAACTTGTCCCTGTACTGGCTTCCTGCGTCTACAGGCAGTGTTACAAAGTGTGGAAAGGTTTCACCTAATGGACTACCCCAGTGACACACTGACCCTGTGGCCTGGCCCTGAACCTTTTGAAAGGTGGCAAAGGTACAAGGTGAGTAAAATTAAGAGTGCACGGCTCACTGCTCTAAGGATGGACTTGGAGGTGGTGTCTGAGCAGGGAAAGGGTCCCACACCTACCTCCCTGGGTGAGCTCTTTGCCCTGAACTACTTCACGGATGGGAAGAGAATCACAGCATAACTCTTAGTCTCCAAGTCACTGAGGAGCCATGGCTTGGCATGACCCCCAGATCAAGCCTCTGAAAGAAAATTCTCTACATTTGGAAAGTCATGGTGATGGACTGCAGAAGTGGAGTGGAGGCTGGAGCCTGACGGTACTGCCTTTAGAGATGGAACTGCCTGCTCTTGATGACTGAATAGGGTTGACTGCAGGATGGGCAGGCCTCTGAGGCACGCATTCTGTGGAGTGACTAAGCCTTTCACCAGTCCGTAGCCCTGGCACACAGGCCACTGAAGTCAGACCCAACGGGAGCCCACAAAGCTGAGCAAAATCAGCATATTCTGTAGTCGGCATCTGGCACAATACCATCCCTCCAGACAACACTATTCATTTACTCAGCCAGGCTGAAGTTGTAGAAGATACCAAGAGGATAAAGACATAGTACCTAACCATGGGGGAGCTTTAATCGAAAAGACAGTTAAAGCAACAAATAGGCTGGCTATAACAATTTGCCAGAGTAGTGTCCCTAAGCGTAATCCCTGCCACCTTCACCAGTGTGCGAGCCTAGACTAGGTTACCTCGATCTCCAGGCAATTCAGAAGGGGGGCTGGTGGAGTGAGCACTTCTCCTTTTGCAGGCTACAAGAGTGGAAAATACATTTGCTCTCTTTAGGATGTTTTTTCCTGCCTGTTCAATTGCATGAATAATTTTGGCTCCAAAGTGCTCTCCTGACAGCCATGGAAACATGACATGAAATTTCGCAAACACACTTTCTGATGAAAGTAAAGCATGCTCTCTTTTACTTAAATAAAAACAGTTCCTATGAGGGGGGAAAAAAAAAAAACACCTTTGCATATGCCAAGCACATTAGTTGCTAAATTGTGTGTTTCTTTCTTTTGAATTAAGGTGGGGTGTGCACCTAGATTTGAGTAGCAGGACAAAGCTCTGGGTGGAGAAGAGATGAAAAGCCACAGGGAAGATGGCAGAAGATCAAAGTCAAGAGGGGAGGTGGGCACAGCAGGACACAGGGCATAAAAAGAGGAGTGTGAGAGGAAGGAGAAGGAAAATAGAACCTAGTTTGCAGTGTCATTAAATGATTTGCAATAAACTGGCCTAATGCTTCAGGAATTTCTTGGCTTGAACCAATTAAAAATATTAAAAAAAAAGGACACACGAGAACGAGAAATGCTATTAATCCTTGAAAATAAGGATGGGAGCCATTTCTCCACCGAGTCTGGCAACCAGATGAACAGAGACGTCTGTAAACCATCCCGTTTATCCGACTCCAGAGCTGCTGTGAGGTAGGGCTGGCTAGCAGAACTAGGGAGTTTCTTTTGGATTACATGAAGGAATAAAATGGTTTGAAAAAATACACTGGGGAGAGAGAGAAGGAAAAAAAGATTTACTTGCCAGCAACCCACATCACACATATTTCTCTGATCAACCAAATATAAACTAGAAACTTAGCAATGGGAAAATTAATGTGAACCCCGGTGGTCTGGACTCATCAGAGCCAGAACTGGTTCCTGGCACAGTGTTTGGCAGGCTGGCGGCCTGTACAGGAAGAAAGAGGAGAGAAGACTGAAGCCAAGGCGTTCAGAGGAACAATGGACGTGAGCCCTTCAGTGTGTCCCTGAAAAAAACAATTCCAGGTGGAAGAGGTAGGGGCAGTGTCTTAAGGCCAGGGGAGCCCACAGTGGTTCCTGCTGCCCCCACCCTCCACACACACTTGAGAACTGTGTAGTCCTAAAAGCAGTGGTGATGACCGTGCCATCTGCCCACCCCCTCTGACAGGGTCCTTTGAGGTGCCTGGTAGGACTGCAGCCACAGTCACTGGCGTCTGCCTTCAAAGTTTGCAGAATTTCCACCAACACCTTAATTTCTTTTATGCTTTATGCTTCTGACATCCATCAATTTTTCTAAACCCTTCCTAAATCTATTTGTATCTTCAGCTTGTTTACATCCCAAGTGTTGCTTCATCCTTTCTTATTTACTTCCTCAAAACTTCTACTATACCACAGTCTGGGTGAAGAAATCTTTGTCTGCCTTTTGCATGCTCTTTTTTGATCTTCTAGACTTCAACATATCTTATCTGGGAGCCTGCCTCTCCCTAGACATTCACTGAAGGCCAAGCGTGTGCTGTGGTGTGGTGATCACAGAGGTGAAGGGCAAAGAGACGGTGGCTGGAGAGGCCTAGAGGAGTGAACACAGGATGGCAGGGAGCTCACAAGAGGGGACCACACTCCAGACCTGGGGAGTCAAGGGGGGTCAAGAAAAGATTCCTAGAGAAGATAGTTGAAGGTTGATCACCAAGAAGGAATTAATTAACCCAAAGTGAAGTGAAGTTGCTCAGTTGTGTCTGACTCTTTGTGACCCCCATGGACTACAGCCTACCAGGGTCCTCCATCCATGGGATTTTCCAGGCAAGAATACTGGAGTGAGTTGCCATTTCCTTCTCTAGGAGATCTTCCTGACCCAGGGATTGAACCTGGGTCTCCTGCATTGTAGACAGACGCTTTACTGTCTGAGCCACCAGGGCTTCCCTTGTGGCTCAGTGGTAAAGGATCCACCTGCAATGCGGGAGACGTGGGTTGGGAAGATCCCCTAGAGAAGGGAAAGATTACCCACTCCAGTATTCTGGCCTGGAGAATTCCATGGACCATATAGTCCATGGGGTCGCAAAGAGTCAGACACAACTGAGTGACTTGCGCTTATTAACCCAAGGGAAGTGGGAATTTTCTGGGAAAGGGAACGGAAAGGAGGTTGTTAGAGGCAGCCAGAGCACCCAGGGAAAGTGAGAGATGAGCCAAGGAAATGGCAGATTTTATGGGTCTCGAGGAGGAGGCAGGGCTGAGAGGTGTGCTGAAGTGTCATGCTGTAGCCTAAGTCTTACTCCATGATTCCTTCAAATGTTTTTAAGTAGAAAAGGAGCACCATCACTAAAAATTAAGCACAATTTTCCCTACAGAAAAACAACATGCTGTTTCTACCTCAGTAAGTTTTTCACCCTTTTGCTTACCATTTTTTTCCCTCACTGTTAAGTGACAGTGCTTTATTTAAACATTTTGTCCCATTTGCCAGATAGACTCACTGTTCTATAGTTCCTGGGACTATTACTAGATTCCAAAAAATGGTTGAAAATCTATAAACAAGATCAGAGTGGAAATCCCTAAACTCTTACACACATACACATCAACAAAAAAGAGGAGCAAAGGAACTCATTTTCTCTTGATTTGCTTTCATTTTAAAGGAACCATCATACATCATGTTCTTTAAAGAGTTCCAGGGATTTCAAGCAAACTAATCAACGCTTCCCTCATCTTCCTGTGCAAAAGGCTTCTCCAAGTCTGTTCTGGCTCACTGAATCTATAGTTGTACCTGCTTAACTCACTGTGTGGTCCTTCCCTTTTCTCTTAGCTTAGAAAATGGACCTAGGATTTTATTAAAGCCTGTGGCTGAGTGTGCCAAGGATAGGTTGAGGAGAGGAATGGGGAATTCTAAGCATGTCCTTGGTAGAAGATGCACCATGGAATTTTTGAGTCTTTGTGTATGTGTGTGTGGTAAATATTGACTGTTGCTAAATAGAGAACTAGAACTCTGGCTGTGTGGGGCAGAAAGTTGCTGCCATGATGCCCTGAGCTTACACCACACATTTGCCTGAGCGCTTGTCCCAGACCAATGGGACTAGCATTGCCCAGGCCCTTTGAAGATGAATACCAGAGGAGATTCCTGTGAGGTGTGAATTTCTGCCTGTACTAGCAGAAAGCAGAAAAGAGTTACCGTGACTTTGGCCTAAAGCTGTAAGGTATTCCTAAATAGGTCATCTCCTATTTAGGTACTCAAGTTGCTCAATACCTTTGGCATTTTAAGCTATCTTTCAGTGGGTCACAAGAGTTGGACATGACTGAAGCGACTTAGCAGTCAGTATCTTTCATTCTTGTCCAACTGGCAAAGTAAAGCACATAGCATGTATAGGCATAAGACAGCTGTGTTTCAAGCTTTAGATAGTTCTCCAACTACACCCCCATGTGGAGCCATCTAGAGCTCCCCCAGCAAAGGGGGCAGACTCAAGCTCAGTCTGGCAGGTAGCTTCAGACCCAGCTTTCAGCTGCAGACCACTTCTTCTCCTAGGGAAATACAGCCACCAGGTGACTGTCTCTTGTTAATCCATCCTGATTTCAGAATCTGACCGCACTGATTGTGAAGAATCTGCACCATCCCAGAAGCAGCACTGGGCTTAGGTCTAAGCGCACAATGTAGAGAGCTGAACTTAGTTGAAGGCCTGAGAAAGATGAGAGGACTCAAAACTCTGGAGATAAAGGTTGTCCCACATACATTCTTCAGGGCTCAACCTTGAGTCTTCNTAAGCGCACAATGTAGAGAGCTGAACTTAGTTGAAGGCCTGAGAAAGATGAGAGGACTCAAAACTCTGGAGATAAAGGTTGTCCCACATACATTCTTCAGGGCTCAACCTTGAGTCTTCTTCAATTCCTTGAAATGGAAGTGAATCACTCTTCCCCTGAATTCCCATTAAAATCTGTTTATGTCTCTCAGGCAACTCATGGCTCTGACTGACTTGTTTTATGGCTAACAGAAACTGCAGTCCATCTTCTCCATCAGACTGAGAGATCCTCAANAGCAGCCCGCTGCAGCCAAGAGGAGGCAGGCAAGTGTGACCTCAGGCTGCTTTCCTCTCTGCTTCATCATCCCACGAGGCATGCTGCGTCACAAAGGGTCCAAAGCCAATGTTCCAGAAGCCACCAGAGTCACTCAAAGAGGTACCACAATCCCCTGCCACGCTCTGCCGTGAGAGAGAGAGAGAGAGGGCCGCGGTGAGAATGCCCGGGACACCCCCATGGTGGTGACATCCAAAGCGTGGACCTGGCTGGACTGCTGGGAGACCAAGGAACACAACATGCCATTTCTTATCTAAAATAAGCCGCTCCTAAGTTGCTCCTCTGAGCTGGAAAGTGATGTCATGGTAAGAATGCCAGAGCCGTGCCCAGGGTACCCACAGCCACAAGGACAGGAGAGCCCAGCAGATGGAGAAGCTGAGACCTGCAGCCACGTCCCAGGCTCGGGACAGTGAATGTTCAGCAGCGATGCTGGAAAGGAGGCAGATATTTTCACCACGTTCTTGCAGGAGCCCAGGTGTCCACGACCACGTGGCACGCCATGCCATTAATACGGACCACTGTGCATAGCACTGTCACAGGTATAATGCATGAACCCCGCATCCCTCATTTAGGTGATATTACTAACACCCCCAGGTGGTGCACTGGTAAAGAAGCCACCTGCCGATGCCCTCCCTGATCTGGGAAGATCCCCTGGAGAAGGAAGTGACAACCCATTCCAATATTCTTGCCTGGAAAATCCCATGGACAGAAGAAACTGGTGGCTACAGTCCATGGGACTGCAGAGTCAGACATGACTGAGCGACTGATACCACTACTATGACTAACAAGTAACATCCCTAAAGTCTCCAAGGCTCATGAAAGCTCTATTTCAACTCACACCAGCTCATCACCAACATCTCTGTTAACATTCTTTGATTCCTGGAACCAACCAACCCTCCTCAGCTTGTCTGTGTCCCCTGCACCCCCAGACACACACACACACACACACACACACACACACACACACACACACACACAAATCACATATCAGCCAAGGCCCCTGTTCCTCTCTGCCCCTGGTGCTGAAATTCTAGTGTTCTCCATCTCTACAAAGTCTGTACTCCTGACACTGTGTTGCACCTCCACCCAGAACATGTCTCTGGGGTCTAGACTGCACTGCTCCTCCAGCCACTGGATGACAGATCTCAAGCTATCAGCCACACTCTTCTTGCCTGCTGAGAATTTCAATCCCTCCTCTTCTACAATATTATTTTTCATGCCTTGTTTAGACTACGGTGTTTAAAGGAGTCATCAAAATCAGAGAGGCAAATGGATGCATACTTCTGTCACAGCCTAAACCACGATCTTGCGTCTGTGCTTTTCACTGCGCTATAAAGAACATGAGACCAATGTGGAACGTGTGCCAACCTCCTATCAAGCAGGGAGACTTCAGAGTTTCAGGTCCCCAAAGGCAGCGTCACAATGACCTGGGCAGTGGATGCATCTTCCTAAATCATGCACACGTGGCAATTTTCATAATTATTTCCAGGACGGTGACTTAGATTCAAAGTGCTAAGTCTTTTTGGAGTTATCTAACCAGCATCTCTTTCCAAAACTTACAGTCAACCATGAAAACTCAGAGGGGGGTTAAGCTGCCCAGCTGAGAGCAGTGTCAGCTCTGCAGTCTCTGGAGTTCTGGCTACCTGCACGGGCTGGTGTCCGAGCCCATCTTGGGCCTCTCAGCCCCCATTGCTCCTCACACAGGGGCTGCAGGGTGGGCTTCAGGCTCCTGCTCTGTGCTAGGAAGTACTTAAGATCCGCCTAAACCTCTCCCTTCTCCACGTTCCTCTGGCTCTTCAGCTTGTCACCTGGCTGCTGAGTGAACAGGGCTACATGGCTCTGCCCAACAAGCCCCCCTCCAAACCAGATCTTGAACCCAGCTCTGCACTGGGGTTTGCAATGTTTTCTAGGAAAGAGCCCTTTCCCCTTGAGTTTTAATCCTTCCCTTTGCCTCGTATCCTTGACGTCAGAGGAACCCCACCCCCCACAAGTCTCCTCCACTGTTCTGGAAAAGGACAGGAACATTTTCTAAAAGAGGTTTGAAAGAAAAATGTTAAACTTTTCCTGACAAGTATTTTTCTTCTAGGTGTAGATAGAGTTTCTGCTCTTTTTCAGACAATCCAATAGATCCACACTATTAGAACAGTGAAATGAAGGAAAGCTGCTAAGGATGTGAGCATGACTGGGGAAGGCATGCCTGTTACTATACAGGTTCCTGGCTAAGCTCTTTTCATGAAGTATTCTTTTAATCTTCAGAATCACTCTATAAGATGAGGACCATTATCCCCATTTTATAGGCAAGGAAATTGAGTTCCAGAGGATAAGTAACTAGCTCAGGATCGTATAACTGTAGGCCTGGAATGAAACCAGGTTGGGCTCATTCCAAAGTTCTGTGCTTTTAACCACAATAGTAGCCTTTTCATGTTTTTTTCCTACCAGCTCTCTGCACCCAGTGGGTGCTTAATGAACTGACCTCTGAACAGGATGAGGTAGAGCAATGAGGAATTTTAACAATGTAAAATTTTAATTTTCATATTTCTGAATCCCTGTTTGTTAAGGAAAAGTTCATTGATACAGCAAGCCTTTGGTGTCCAGATCCTAGTTTTACTTTTCTATTTTCCCTCAATGAAATAACATTTTTATCTAGAATATGGCACGAGTGACCAGTTACAGGATTTTAGGGAACTTGCTTGCTCATGACCTGCTCTTTCCACGTCCGAGGAAGGGAAGGAAGGAGGCGGCAGGGAGGCAGAATGAAGACAAAGTAATAAAGAGCAGGAAGAAGACAAGCCGACAGAGGAGGAGAGGACAGCTGTTTCTTATCCTAGCGCATGGTGGCCACGGAGGTGTTTGGGTTGTAAAGTTGACAGAGGTTTTACTGAGGAAATTCAGCCTAGACCCCCTCCTGCTTAACGAGGACCAGCCAAACAATTCCTGTTACTTCTGCACCCTGCATGATTTATAAGGCTCAAAATGGAAACAGACCTCACTACTGGTGCCAGCCACACCATCCTGCTTTTAAAAGCAACAAGGAGGAAAGAATGTAGCTGGGGAGGGAGGAGAGTGAGGAAGCAGGTGTCCAAAGAGGGAGAAAGGAGTTAACTCATGAATCCCCATGACAGGGTTGTAAGCGGGTATTCCTCAATGAGCCCAAAGAGGACACGGGGGGTCTTCTTCGTGTCACAGAAACTGTGCAACAGTATGGAGGTGGAGGGATCCCTGGAGCCTATGATGCAGCGTATTCAGCAGCTGGGGAAACTGAGCTACTTCCTGGACCAAGTGACCTAGAGGGCTTGGTCCAGAAAAATAGTTGCAAAAATATAGATTTCTGAGAACTTTTTTTTTTTTAATGATAAAAAAGGCAAGTGAGGCTTAACTGGAGTACCTAATTGCAGTGTAACTTTGTCCCACTGTGAAATGAACAAGGTAGAATTTCAAAGTTGGGTGAAGGCAACAGTAAGGCCTGTTATTTTTCTTGGCAATGCAAAGTCTGTGTAGATCCTTCTTATTTTCTCTGCATATTCTCAGGAAGAGAGCAAGGAAAAAAATATCAGAAGAAGAGCAAAGGGAAAACGAATTCTTGACATGACTTCCTCGCTGAGCCCTAGGTACTTTCTATTTTTAAGGGTTATTTGAACACGAAAAATAAAAGAAAATGCATCCAAGAAGCTGAACTGCTGACATACATGTTCCCACTGAAATAATCTCCAAGCAGACGTTTCTGAAACTTTCCAAAAACAACAGCAGGAGAATACATGTCTAAGGTTGAGACCAAGCACGAGAAATTACAGCCTTGGAGTATTTATTTTGCGAGAGAAAATTACAAACAACTGAGAGTTGTTCATCAGCTGGAGGAGGCCAGCTCCACCTTCTCCCAAGAGGGCTGGCGGAAGCGAGAGTGAGGCAGGGGCACCCGAGGCCACATGTCACCCCCGGTCAGGCATGCACTGTAGCTCTCGCAGAGAGAAGCCTCCGGCGTCTAAAATGCCAAACACCCCTATGGATGTCCCATGACCAACAGAAGGAGGAGTTGCACAGGAGAGCAGTGGACAGCAGAGAGCTTCCTTCTTTGGAAGGCAGCTGTGCTCACCGCTCTACCACCCATGCCGCATGAGTCTTTCTTAAAAACACCCTTTCAGGGGCAAGAATGAGATCTGACAATGTTCTTATTCCATTGGCTAATGGGGGCTGGCTAGATGAAAAAGGAAGTATTCTTGACCCCAAGTTACATTTTTTCTGTATGTCTGCAACTCTGTGGAGTTAAGACAGGCCTTTCCCAAGGCAGAGAGAAGTTTTGCCCTGTGAAGGTGATGCTGAGTGCCTGGGGAGGTGTGGGCTGGCAGCCCTCGGTCTCAAGGAGGAGGGTGGTCCTGATGCACAGAGGAGTGACACTGGGAAAATCTTGGGCAAACAAGTGAACTGAACTCTCAGATAGCTGAATGTGTGACTATAGGCAGATCTAGGAAGAGCATTTAAGAAAGGGCATTCTTTTTTTAACATAAAAAGCTTTTACCCACAGATGTAACTAAAGGGAAATATTTTAAATTAAGAGGGACCTGAGGAAACGATAGGACTTCCTGGGTGGCGCTAGTGGCAAAGAACCTGCCTGCCAATGCAGGAGACATTTGTGGTTCGATCCCTGGGTCGAGAAGATCCCCTGGCACAGCAACCTATTCCAGTATTCTCGCCTGGAGAATCCCATGGACAGCGGAGCCTGATGGGCCACAGTCCTTAGGGTTGCAAAGAGTCAGACACGACTGAAGCAACTTAGCACACACGCATGCACGAGGAAAAGAGAATACCTCAGGAGAACACCTAACAGGTATCCGGTGTTCTAAACGAGGAAAGCCAGGGGCAGAGAAGCTGATGGACAGTCTCCCAACTAAGAACAGAGATCCAGGACTGCAAGTCAGGTCTCCTGACGGCTAGTCCAACGCTCTTACAATACTGACACTTGCCTCCCAAAGACTTTCTGGGTCACATTAACCAACTGCTTTAAACTGCTTTTAGAACCAAATTTAAAATGTTTTTAAATTTACTTCCTTATGCATAAAAATGTTACCTGGCTCATTATCTACAACAGTAACTTTCTGTGTGGTCGTTTTCATTCTTTTACCATTTAGATTTGGAATCTAATCTAGAACAATTTCTTATTGTTCTTCACAAGAATGCCTTCAATAGAATTTTCTGCAATGATGAAAATGTTCTATATTTGTACTGTCCAAACTGCTAGGTAGCCACTGGCACTTGTGGCAATTAAGTACTTAAAGTGTGGCTAATGTTTGCTGTGATAAGTCACTTTAGTCATATCTGCCTCTTTGCGAATCCATAGACTGTAGTCTGCCAGGCTCCTCTGTCCATGGGATTCTCCAGGCAAGAATACTGGAGTGGGTTGCTGGGCCCTCCTCCACGGGATCTTCTCCACCCAGGGATCGAAACTCTTCTCTTAAATCTCCTGCATTGGCAGGTGGTTCTTTACCTGCCAATGGAAGACTAAAGAAATGAATTTTTACCATAGCTCAGATGGTAAAGCATCTGTCTACAATGTGGGAGACCCGGGTTCAATCCCTGGGTTGGGAAGATCCCCTGGAGAAGGAAATGGCAATCCATTCCAGGACTATTGCCTGGAAAGTCCCATGGACAGAGGAGCCTGGTAGGCTACAGTCCACGGGATCACAAAGAGTCAGACACGACTGAGCGATTTCACTCACTCACTCACATTAACCAATAAGTCTAGTGGTTACCACATTAGGCAATACAGTTCAAAACCAGAACATCTACCCAGACCACTCTGAAATCACACAGGGAAGAACAACAGTGGTTAGATGGTCCTAAGTATGAGTCATGCGCTAGCCAGCTTCTTATATATTTCTAGTTTATTCCTTATCCAAAGTTTGTGCATGTATTTTCTATTTAAAAAAAACTATGTGTAATGCAATATTATAACTCCTGAGAAGAAAAAAATATCACCGTGAGCTATCCTATAGAAGACCATCTATAGGATAGGAATTTGAGCCAACTCCTGGAGACAGTGGAGCCCAGAGGAGGAGTCTGGCAGGCCACAGTCCATGAAGTCACTGTCAGACATGACTTAGCGACAGAACAACAACAAATGCAAGGTACTGTACTAGAAGATGGATTCTGTCCTGAGAAGCTTAAAATAAAGCTTGGAACATGGGTCAATCAGTGCAAATATCCATTAACTCCTCGTTTCGCAGCCTGCTCTATAGTTGGCTTAGGGCCACGTGACCATGAGACAAGTGCTGGCCATTGATGTGTTAAGTGAGCATGTTCTGTGTTACTTTCAGGCCAAGACAGTTATGAGCTAAAGAACAGGGGGCTGCTTCTCCCTCCTCCCATTGTCAATGGACCACATCCCATGTTTCAGAAAGCATAGCTACAAGATGGAAGAAGACAGCACAGTCTGTGACAGGAGAATAAATCACTGTTGCATAGAACCACTTAAGTTTTGAGATTACTCTCATCTAACAATTTCAGCATTATTTACTCCAAAACCTTAATGGGTCACCAATTTAGTCACAAATGGGAAGTGGCAAATGAGATCAGAGGGAGGAAAGCATTTTCAATTTTAGGCCTTCAGGGAAAGTTTTTCTGGATAGGGGGGTTTGAAACTGGGCTTTCTGAGATATGCATATGTAAAGAGCTGGAGGGCACTGCGGAGGGTGCTGCTAAGCTGGTAGGAGTGGTCTGTTTGGAGGCCTGTGCATCAAGTAGACACTTTCCTTCAACAGTGGTCTCCAAACCTTTCTGATTTTGCTCCCTCATGAGAAAAATATTCTGGGCAAATATCCCTAATACACACATATTTATTTACAAATAAAATGCACATACTACCAAACTAAAATTTAAGAGTAGAGTTGACTCATTGGAAAAGACTCTGATGCTGGGAGGGATTGGGGGCAGGAGGAGAAGGGGACGACAGAGGATGAGATGGCTGGATGGCACCATGGACTCAATGGACGTGAGTTTGAGTGAACTCCGAGAGATGGTGATGGACAGGGAGGCCTGGTGTGCTGCGATTCATGGGGTCGCAAGGAGTCATACATGACTGAGCAACTGAACTGAAAAGTGAAACCATATTTTAATGACATGTTAATCACGACTATCTTATAATATCATTAAGCTAGTACCTTAAGGCAGAAAGCCTATTTAGGATTAGATTCATCATTAATGAGATGGATGTAATCTCTTTCAAAGGGACTGCTTGAATGTTAATTTGTTGAGTTCTCATCAGATGTGATTCCACTGTTACTGTTTTTACTTCCTAATGTGACTTGAGAAGGGTCAGCTCTGCTGTTTTCATCCTGTTTGCAAGTGCCTGGATTATCAGCATACTCTTCAACCTAGTTTCTTTGCAGCAATCTCTTTAAGCCACTTGAAGAGATTGTGAGGGTTAATTTAGTTAAAACTAAATAATATAATCTGTAAATCCACTTAACAGAACAGGAGAGCTGGGGAGTGAATGATTAATGGACCCAGGTCCCTGTTGTCATGCCTTCCAAGCAATGAGGATCTCTGCTGTGCCACATCACTGCCCAATGTATAGATTAAAAGCATGATCATCAATCCTGATACTAAATATCAGAAAAATGGAATGTCTTTCCTATTCCCTCTATGGACAGAAATAAACCTTTAAAAGAATCTCTACTATTTTCTTCCAGTGCCCTAATGGAATATCTTGCATTTCCCCTTTGGAGTTTGCACCCCACTTTGGGGACCATTCTAAAGGAATGAAAGGGGGCAAGGAAGAAATTGAGATTGGGTCATGACACGACTGAGCGACTTCACTTTCACTTTTCACTTTCATGCATTGGAGAAGGAAATGGCAACCCACTCCAGTGTTCTTGTCTGGAGAATCCTAGGGACAGGGGAGCCTGGTGGGCTGCCATCCATCGGGTCGCACAGAGTCAGACACGACTGAAGTGACTTAGCAGCAGCATGCCACAGAAGACTAGGAAGAAGGAATGGAAATTAACATTATAGGCAGAAGGCAACTATGATGGTTCTGAGAAGGGAAGTAAATAATCAGAGGCATTTTGAGATTAGCTAATCCCAATTCACACTGAACCCAAAATTTTAAACAAGCTGCAAACCCAAAATTTTAAACAAGCTGCTAACCAACATGGACAGAGCTTCTTTCTTCTCTGGGAGGTAGATTCCTTTCCCATCCAAGCAAGGGGAAAGGAAGAGTCTGGACACAGTATCTGCGAGGAATCCCCCTCAGAGAGAAGCTACTTCTGCCTTCAAGTAAAGAGAAGGTCTGGTCTCTTGATTTGTCCACTAGACAATTTAATCCTCTCCCACCTCCACTGTATGAGGAAAAAGTTACTAATGGATCTCCTTTCTTTGTCACATATATCTTTTCCTGAAATGGCCTCATTTCCTCAAAGAGTTGTTTTTTGGGTTTTTTTTTTAATCTATCTTTAAAGAGAGAAAGACGGGGTGGGGGGAAAAAACTCTACAAATGTTATTGCCAAAGTGGAAAAGAAAGAGAAAAGGAAAACCACTTCCTTTCTTCCACACTCGCTTCTCACTCCCCCCACCCCTATTCCATATAAATTCAATTTGACAACCCTGCTAATTGGATAAACACAGCTCCTACACTCCTAGAAGGCCATTCCCTTTTCTTTTTTTTTTGTTTTTGGAGGGCTCAAAACAGGGTGATTGTGCTGTTCTTTAACACGAATTCCATCTGCTTTATTTCTCTCTCTCTATTCAGGGCTCCTCTTGAATATTTATAAGGCCTTTCCTCCTCCCCTATCCCTTCCACCCCACCTCTGCAGCCTTCCACAACGGCCCACTCCTCCACCCCGCACCTCCAGCCTCCTCTCCCTTCTCTCAGAGCAGGACAAAAACCTTCCAAATGGACCCCCCCCTCCTTGCTTTAGATAAACACAGGCAGTGTCAAGTGTGAGGAGTAGGGGGAGGTGTGGAGGGGGTTCAACTGCCAGTCAAGCCCCCGGCCTTCAATGAGGCCCAGGGGCCTCCCCTAATCTGCTGCATGCTTGCCATATGGGGGCTGTGTTGCCCGGGGAAACACTAACAGGCAGAACGGAGCTTAATAGAGTCCATATTCATTGTAATGCAGTGAGATAGCTCAAGGCACCACTGCCTCTTCGGCCTAGTTTCATTCTGTTTTTTTCTCCCTTTTTCCTTCTTTTTTTTTTTAAAGGACTGGGTCTCCAGAGAGCTCTAATCTAGAGAGGTGTGAGCTGGCAGAAAGGCAGCAGGGAGGAAGTGAGGTGATGCTGAGATGGGGCCTGGGCTTGGCAGCAAGACGTGAGGAGCGGGAGCTCCCCAGAGAGCAGAGCAGCATCTGCGGGGCCAGGGCACGTGGTGCCACAGGTGGGCGCAGTCCTTGCCCGTGTGGAGAGACAGTGGGGTGGGTGGGCATGGCCCTCTGGGGCCTCGGACCACAGACTCTTTCCTGCTTACTCAGCTTTCTACGCCTAGGTACCCACCCCTACCTACCTATCCCCCAGCACCCATCCCAGTCAGTTTAAGGGCATTCAAGTCAGCAACACCTACCTCCCTGAGCTGTCAAGCCTGCAGTCAATTCCTAGCTCTCCACAGTTGCCCTGAAAAACTCACAAATTTTACAATAGGATGAAACCACTTTACAAATAAATCACTGTAGGGATTTGTGAAGGAGGACACACCAGCCTGCCAAGCTGGGGCCCACTTTCTACCCTGGCTGGTCTGGAGCTGCTTGTGGTCTGCCACGCCAAACTAAGGGCGTATGGGGCCTCCCAGTCAATGGAGTGGGCTGCCTAGCAGATGAAGCCTTGTCGTGAGCATATCGGCCAGAAATGAGACTTGGGGCTCCCCGAGACCAGAGGTGATCTTTCCTCAGGGCTGAGAAGGGAAGGAGGGGAGAAATGGTAAGGAGAGAACAGAGTTCGTTTCACCTTCTAAGAAAAAATGAAATTGCTGCCCAAGCTCTGACAGAATTCCTAAAGAATCAGTTTTTTAAGTTATGAAACATAGGCTTTTGTTCTATGATCGTGAAAAATCACAAATTTAGAATCAAGATAAAAGACTATAAAAACTTTTATAATCTCTCCTACAGTTAAAATTTTAATCCCATGGTCTAGCACACAGGAAGAGCTCAGCAAATGGTGGTTGAAGGAATGAAGCACGTACATGCTCCTAGAGTTGTACTAGCCCCAAGCAAGAACCTGAAACTCCTAACCCAACTGACAGCTACAAGCAGGGTCTGGGTGGGTAACAATGGCTTAAAAAAAAAAAAAAAGGCAAAATGCTGCTGCACCTTTGCTAGGAATG
This sequence comes from Raphicerus campestris, assembly GCA_006410735.1. Classification (NCBI taxonomy): domain Eukaryota; kingdom Metazoa; phylum Chordata; class Mammalia; order Artiodactyla; family Bovidae; genus Raphicerus; species Raphicerus campestris. The sequence goes on along the minus strand of SJYW01022011.1, from coordinate 242,927 downwards.
CCCCTGCCAGAGTGAGGCTAGCACCTACTATATGCGCCTTTTGTCACCTTCCTCACCCAAAGTCAAGCAGGCTAGGTNCATCAAGTGATGGAAATTAAAAAAAAAAAAAAAAAAGGCAAAATGCTGCTGCACCTTTGCTAGGAATGCCCCTGCCAGAGTGAGGCTAGCACCTACTATATGCGCCTTTTGTCACCTTCCTCACCCAAAGTCAAGCAGGCTAGGTCAGGTAAAACTGTTCAAACCAAGGCAGATGCCGGTGCTCGCTGTGGTTTGTTTTTGTCCTCCAAGCTTGCTCTATTCTACTCCCTACGAAATGCCATCAAAAATCTGTGGTTTCTTAAGCTCAACCCCCAGGCCAGGTCGGGGGGGAGGTGAAACTGGGCAAGACTATAGGAGAGTATATAAAAGTTCTCATCATTTTTCTTTGCTTTCATCTTGATTCCAAGGCCCTGTATCCCAGCAGCCCTTCAGGAAATGGTACAGTGGATATTTCCAGAGCCAGGTACACTTTCAATTCCTAGTTCTAAAACCTAAAGAGCATTTGGTTTTCTGAAATGCTACCCAGAAGTCAGTGTCAGCATCATATCCATCTAATCCATCAATTCAGTTCAGTTCAGTCGCTCAGTCGTGTTTGACTATTTGCGACCCCATGAATTGCAGCATGTGAGGCCTCCCTGTCCATCACCAACTCTCAGNAATTAGATCAAGTAGCAACATGAAAAATGTTTAAAAGATATTAAGGAAAAAACAGATTTCATTTTGTTAAAAGCATTCAAACACTTGGGTGAAGGGCCTGGAAGGGAATATGAAACAAACAAAAGTTGATTTCAAAGTTGATTTGAAAATGTAAAGGAATTAGGACTGATTTTTCACTCCTTTTGAGTTCAGTTTAAAACAAGCAAATGAGCTAATAAGACTCACATCTTTGATAGCTTCCCAAACTTGAAATATGACTAAATAAGGTTCAAACTCCTTTACACAACCTTGCAGGCTCTTTATAACTGGGCTGCAGTCAACCTTCCCCTTGTCTTCCTCCCACACGTCCTAAACCCTGGGCAAGCCGCTTTTTCACACTTTCTTCCTCCCAGAAACATCTGCTCCCTTCATTATGCTTCAGAACTGACCTCCACATCACATGCCTCCAGTGACTGTTTCTCATTCCAGCTTCCACAGCAGTTCTCACACCTCCTGCAACATTTCCATGATGATTGTGGATTTGTCTGTCTGTGATGTGTCTCTTTTCCCAGAACATAAACTTCCCGAAGGCAAGGATGTATCCAATTTATCTCAGTAACCCTAGCACCTAGAAAAGCCTTAGCACATTAGGAGTTCAGTCAATGTCTGCTGAAGCAAAGGGTTTATTCAGATTAGAAATTTGGGATTGAGAAAAAACGTTAATCTGACCCATGAACCTATAGAAGGAACGCAGAGACACGTTTATCAGTGGTGGAACCAAGGGGTTTTTCTAAGGGGAAACGACTTTAACGATGGCCTTTATTTTTCAAACCCAAATGGTCCGTGGATGAGTAGGCAGCCCTTGTGGAAGGCTAAGTGCCCCAGCACATGCTCTTGAGGTTTCATTCAAGAGCCTTCTTTATTTTGGGAGAAGAGATAAGAAGGAGAACAAACACCCAACTAAGCCTCCAACTTCAGGCGTCCTGTAGCCCCTGAACTGCAAGGAGTGTCATCTAGGATGATACTGTGATTGGGTTTCATCTAGCCCATGTCAACACGGCCTGAGCTTGAGGCCAGTGTGGAAGGAGGCAAGCAGAGAGGGATGGGAGCCGGAGAACGCAAGCTGAGGCCTGAACAGAAAGCATGGGGAGGGTAGGAGAGAGGAGAGCGGAGCTGTGGCTAAGGCCACTGGATATGCTGAGCACGCACTCTGTGCCCAGCCCAGTGCTAGGGCGCACACACATGATCACTGTCACAGCCCAGGGAGTGCTACTGTTCCCTCTAGAGATGGGGAGAGAGGTTATTAAAACCCCTCTTGATGCTTTACCGCAAAAGGACATTAGGGCTCATCTGCAATTTGTATCATAGACAGAGCTTCTCTACTCAGTGACAACACTGAAACTCTGTAGGATCAGGTACTGAAAAACCTTGGGTTTGGCTAGGTGCTCTTCCACTTCCACCCTTGATAGGGGGGTGCCTTTGGGTGAATTGCTTAGTATTTTCTGCTGAAAGCCACTCACTGCAGGCCTAATTTCACACAGTGGCATTGCCACCTGGTGGGCTTTGAGATTAATGTCCTTTAAGACTTCAGGACACGTTGCATTTGAACTCTAGACACATGTGCTATGTTCTCTTTGCTCATGGTTCCTCATAAGCTGTACACAATGAAGCAACGGCGTGATGTTGCTACCCTGTAACACATGCATCAGAAGTTCAAGAGATATTCTTTGTTGGAAAAAAGCAGTAACACTTACATTCTACAGTGCTTCACAGAACCTCCCAACAGCCTGATGAGACAGGAGATCCTCAGACGGTACTATAATTCCCAAGTTTGTGGCAAGACAATTCTAGCCTCTCTATCTCCACCCAACACTAGTCAACATTTATATCACTTAAGCTAATAACCTCTCCTGCCATCCCCCTGTTTATGCCCTCTCTCTGCACTTTCTTGATGATGATAATGATGATAATGATGATAATTTCTCTGTGGTGTCTCTACTTGTTTGCAGAGAAAAGGGAAAGATGCCTGTCAGACAGCAGGTCATTTGGGATAAGAAGTTATGGAGAAGTGTTTATAGAAAGGAAAACACACCCTCAGCCCTTCTGTGACCCTCCCCTCACTCCCAGCTCCAGAATGGAGCGCACCTCCAACCTCATCAGTTAGCACACAAAGCCACAACAACCCACCTGCTCTTTTTGCACCTACCTGTTTCTAATCACAGCTTATGGCCCAGGCTATAGCCAAACAAGTAAACAAAGTGAAATGGTTAACAGTGACTGGAGAGGAAACAGGAGCATCCGCCTCCACGGCTTTTGATGTACATGGCTGATGTGAGACCCAATGTAAAAGGAGTTAATTAGAGCTCCAGGAGATTGCACCAGCAGTACATAAACCAGTCCCAGACCCGAACAGTACTTACAGTAGATCTTAACAGCTTAAGTCCTATCTCTTAGGACAAAGGACTTTGGACAAATGAGCTGTGTGTGAACACAAACCTTGCTATTATAAGCCAGCTGAAGAGAAGAAGGCTAGAACATGGATTCTGCTGAAAGGGGCCCACTGAGACAATGGAACCCTGGGAAGAACAGGATGTATTATCCCAGGAAATACACCTGAGAGCAAGTCTGCAACATACACAGAACCACAGGAAAGGCATTTTTCACAAACGATCCAGAAAATAACAGGATTTGGCTCCAAAGAAGAGTAAGACAGACAAGGCTGCTCTGCTTAGTGTTCATGTTGAGTGGAGCAGGTAAAAAGCTGGCAACACCAAAGTCACTCCTGACAAGAAGTACAAATCCCAGGGTGGGCTTAGGGCAGGATTCAGGTCAGTTCAGCAAAACCACACTAAGCACCCACTAGTTGCCACCTACTGTATGGAGGGTGGAGGGGATGGAGAGAAAACCAGGCAGTTTTCCATCCTTAAAGAGCTTGGAAGCTAGTCAGCATTCACTTTGACAACATCTTTCTACTTTACTCAATGTGGCAGGGCCTCGAGAAAAGATCAAAGACAGACTGGGTTTTATAAAGTGCAGGCAAAGAACCAGAACTACTAGCGAAAGCATCAGTCACGACAAACAGAAATGTGGCACACACTTGAGCACATGCACACACACACACACGTGTACGCTCAGGCCCCGCACAGCACAGGTCTGTCCTCCAACTTAGACTTTTCCACAAGTGCTAAAGAATCCCCCTTCCCATCATCCAGGCTCATTCCTAGCATAGTCCTGGGAGATTTGTCCTGGGAGGAGGAGGGAAGAGTGTGTGAGGAAAAGCAGGCACCCAAGGAAACTGGCTTCCCTTCGCCAGGCACATGCCCAGCACCCACTCTGTGTCAGGCAGCAGCTGGTCCAGGAGCTCTGGTCATACTGCACTTATCGGCGGAAGCACCATCATGTTAATTGTTTACTGGCTACTAGACCAAAGGCTTCAGAGATCAGGAATGTCAGTGATCTTATTACAGGGACATCTTCAGTGTCTAACACTAGGTATTCAGCAAAGACCTGCTGAGTGAATGAACAAGTGGAGACACAAAAGTGAAAGGGTATGGTAGAGAGGAGAGAAAAGTGTAGTCACATAGTCAAGAGGGAACTTTTTCTTAGGACTTTGACAAATGTTGAAAATACTGATTTACTCTGTTGCTGCAGCTGCTAAGTCATTTCAGTCATGTTCGACTCTGTGCAGCCCCATGGACTGCAACCTTCCAGGCTCCTCCGTCCATGGGATTTTCCAGGCAAGAGTACTGGAGTGGGGTGCCACTGCCTTCTCCGATTTACTGTTAGGCAGCATAATTACCACCAAGTCCAGCTAAGCAGCCACCTGCAGTTGATTTATATGCCCCTTCTTCATGATTAGCAACGAAGGCCCCACACCTGTACCTTCCTCAAGACTCAAAATTGGTCTCAGGTTCTGTGACCCAGAGTGATGAGACTCAGGCTGCCACTTCTTGAACTGTGTGCTTCTGGGGCTGATTCAAGCCAAGTGCTGGGCAAAACTAGCCCCAACTCCAACACACTCACATATCAACCCCTAACACACAGACTCACATGCCCCCAACCCCTTAACAAGCTCATGCATGCCGGCAGAAAACTGAAGCATTCAACTGAAAAGCTGAGCCACGGGGCAAAACGGCTGAACTGCTAAGTCAGGGCCTGACGGGATCAGAAGCTGCCTCTCTTCAGGTGGCCTCTGACCCAACTGCACTGTGAAACTGGCAGTGTTTCTCCTAGACTCTCCTGCAAGCAGGAAACCCTGACCCCGACATTCAGGAGGAGGCATTTTGACACGGGACAATAAAATCTCTCACACAAGAATGCTGAAGCAAAAACATCACATTAGCAAATTATCTAGAGTAACAATTGGTACGAAGCAGCTTTTTAATGAATGACAACAACTCATTCAATCTGAGTAACTTCCTTTAGGGTTACTTGAGGAAGGCCTTCCATTAGTCTGATCCCTGTTGCAGATTCACTTCTGGTATTTCAACAAAAGACGTTTAACAACAGGTAAATACCTCAGGGGCCAGACCCTGCCTCCCAGGCTTCACAGGCACTCTGCTCTGGGCACGTACACTCAGTGCCTCCAGGACAGGCAACACACACACACACACACACACGTGCATGTGCACATGCGCTAGCACAGCAAACAACTCCAGCTCTCCAGCTGCTAAGTACACTTTGGAATCATGACAGTTTACTTTTTTCCTATCTGACCTCATACAAACAGACTTTTTTCACCTCTCTGACCCCCAAATATACACATTCATTCCCTCACCCACCCCCAATCTTCCTCACTTAGAAAGCTCTTTTAAACTACCTAAAACTTCAAATAAATACCAATCTGGAAACCTGAAGCATGCGCCAGTCCAACTGTCTGTCCTTGTCTCCTGCTGGAAGTGTGGGACCCCAACTCCCATCAGCTCTCCCCAGTGTGTGAATCCCAGTGGTCTGGGAGCAGGGCTAACACACGCAGGGAAGGCAAACACATGGCATCATGCCAGCTGGGTCAGGCACCACTATTTATAGCCTGACAAAGTGTGGGGGGCGAGGGATGGGCGATGTGTCGAAGGGTCGGGCGGAAGGGGTGGGGAGAGTCTGAGCTGGCCTCCCGGGTTCACAGCTGTGGAGGATCCCTGCTGCCGCCCCACAGGCCCAGGTGCACACCATCCAGTGTGACTAATACTAGGGCTGTGCTGGAGCCTCCCAGGGCAGAGTCTACACACTACCAGAGCCTCAGTGTCTATCACACGCTTGGCACCTAGTAGGAGCACATGTTTTGTTAATTAAATGAGCAGATGAGCTTTTTTCTTCCTGCCTACTCCATGATGCTGCAGTTGGAGGAGCAGGAGGAGGTGGAGGGAAGATTGGTAAGGAATGCCTAAAACAGCACTTCTAAAAACATATCATGGGTTAAAATGGGCTAATAAAAAGAATTCAGGGAAACTGTGCTAAGAAAATCAACTTAGTGTCTTTAGTGCAGGCCTTCTCAGAGCCTTTAATATGCTATTAGACATTGTGAATCATCAAGAGGGGGACTGAGGCTGAACTCACTTAACCACAGGCCTGGACTGACTTGACCACATTTCTCTTTTTTCTCAGAGTACCATTAGTGAGGAGAATTTCATCAAATGCACTTTGGGAAATGTTGGCCTAAGAAGTTCCTGGAGAATATCTCAAAAGCAATTTGTAAAACAGCATCCCATGCTTGTAACTTTTAAAAATCACATGTGAATATGTGGTGTACAGCTATTTGGGTTGTCACAGGAGAAAGTCAGGAGACACTTAAATGTTAACACCAGTTGTTTCTGAGGAGTAGGAGATTTGCACTTTTTATGTTAAACACTTCAGAAACATTCAAAGTGGGTACATAGTTATCACTTTTGTAATTTAAAAGATAAATTAAAAATTAAACTGTCCTCAAATATTATCACATCATCACTGAAAATTTATCCTCCCCTAGGCCTGGGACCTCATTTTCTAACAACTCCTTGGGCTATAAAATGTTGCTTTCTGCTCCATGATCACAACTATAGAGTTTCCTGCATCCATTTCTAAAGTCAATTCCTCTGGCTTGTAAAGAACCTCTTTCCAAATTCCAGGATTCTGTTGCTTCCACACAAGATGGACAAGTATTTGGGAAAAAATGAAAATACATTTAATATTCCTTTAACAACCTTCACAACCCTGAAATTTACTTTGTTTAGTAAATTACATAACATATCCGTCAAGCACTTAGTTTGCTGAAATTACGATGCAGGGCATATTAACATTTAAAGATTGCCTTTTTTTTTTTCCTGCTAAATCACTAATTTCCTAATTTATCTGATTTGTAAACGTAATTAAAAGTCATCCTGATTTAGTGAGCATAACATACCAGGTTCTATCGCAATATGAGATTATAGCAAATATTCAGAATCAGAAGAAATATTCAATCTTAGCATAAAAGAGTATATGACAANACACACACGTGCATGTGCACATGCGCTAGCACAGCAAACAACTCCAGCTCTCCAGCTGCTAAGTACACTTTGGAATCATGACAGTTTACTTTTTTCCTATCTGACCTCATACAAACAGACTTTTTTCACCTCTCTGACCCCCAAATATACACATTCATTCCCTCACCCACCCCCAATCTTCCTCACTTAGAAAGCTCTTTTAAACTACCTAAAACTTCAAATAAATACCAATCTGGAAACCTGAAGCATGCGCCAGTCCAACTGTCTGTCCTTGTCTCCTGCTGGAAGTGTGGGACCCCAACTCCCATCAGCTCTCCCCAGTGTGTGAATCCCAGTGGTCTGGGAGCAGGGCTAACACACGCAGGGAAGGCAAACACATGGCATCATGCCAGCTGGGTCAGGCACCACTATTTATAGCCTGACAAAGTGTGGGGGGCGAGGGATGGGCGATGTGTCGAAGGGTCGGGCGGAAGGGGTGGGGAGAGTCTGAGCTGGCCTCCCGGGTTCACAGCTGTGGAGGATCCCTGCTGCCGCCCCACAGGCCCAGGTGCACACCATCCAGTGTGACTAATACTAGGGCTGTGCTGGAGCCTCCCAGGGCAGAGTCTACACACTACCAGAGCCTCAGTGTCTATCACACGCTTGGCACCTAGTAGGAGCACATGTTTTGTTAATTAAATGAGCAGATGAGCTTTTTTCTTCCTGCCTACTCCATGATGCTGCAGTTGGAGGAGCAGGAGGAGGTGGAGGGAAGATTGGTAAGGAATGCCTAAAACAGCACTTCTAAAAACATATCATGGGTTAAAATGGGCTAATAAAAAGAATTCAGGGAAACTGTGCTAAGAAAATCAACTTAGTGTCTTTAGTGCAGGCCTTCTCAGAGCCTTTAATATGCTATTAGACATTGTGAATCATCAAGAGGGGGACTGAGGCTGAACTCACTTAACCACAGGCCTGGACTGACTTGACCACATTTCTCTTTTTTCTCAGAGTACCATTAGTGAGGAGAATTTCATCAAATGCACTTTGGGAAATGTTGGCCTAAGAAGTTCCTGGAGAATATCTCAAAAGCAATTTGTAAAACAGCATCCCATGCTTGTAACTTTTAAAAATCACATGTGAATATGTGGTGTACAGCTATTTGGGTTGTCACAGGAGAAAGTCAGGAGACACTTAAATGTTAACACCAGTTGTTTCTGAGGAGTAGGAGATTTGCACTTTTTATGTTAAACACTTCAGAAACATTCAAAGTGGGTACATAGTTATCACTTTTGTAATTTAAAAGATAAATTAAAAATTAAACTGTCCTCAAATATTATCACATCATCACTGAAAATTTATCCTCCCCTAGGCCTGGGACCTCATTTTCTAACAACTCCTTGGGCTATAAAATGTTGCTTTCTGCTCCATGATCACAACTATAGAGTTTCCTGCATCCATTTCTAAAGTCAATTCCTCTGGCTTGTAAAGAACCTCTTTCCAAATTCCAGGATTCTGTTGCTTCCACACAAGATGGACAAGTATTTGGGAAAAAATGAAAATACATTTAATATTCCTTTAACAACCTTCACAACCCTGAAATTTACTTTGTTTAGTAAATTACATAACATATCCGTCAAGCACTTAGTTTGCTGAAATTACGATGCAGGGCATATTAACATTTAAAGATTGCCCTTTTTTTTTTCCTGCTAAATCACTAATTTCCTAATTTATCTGATTTGTAAACGTAATTAAAAGTCATCCTGATTTAGTGAGCATAACATACCAGGTTCTATCGCAATATGAGATTATAGCAAATATTCAGAATCAGAAGAAATATTCAATCTTAGCATAAAAGAGTATATGACAATTTGTTGAGTTACTATGTGTGAGACAATGTGCACATATTATCTTGTCTAACCTCTACCTCTGTGAAGTGGAAGTATTACTTACTCAGTCATGTCTGGCTCTTGGTGACCCCATGAACTGTAGTCTGCCAGGCTCCTCTGTCCATGGAATTCTCCAGGCAAGAATACTGGAGTGGGTTGCTACTTCATTCTCCAGGGGATCTTCATGACCCAGGGACATAACCTGTGTCTCCTGCATTGGCAGGCAGACTCTTTACCATCTGAGCCACCAGGGGGATCTACCTCTGTGAAGGAGGTAGTATTGTCATCCCCATTCTACAGATGCAGCAACTGAGGCTTAGAGACCTTACGCATCTTGCTCAAGGAAAGGAATCAAAGCCAAGGTTATCTACTTCCTCTGCCTGCTGGTCTTGGAGTCTCTGATAGACTCAAGCAGGCAAACCAAAAAAGGAAACTGAGGAAGGCTGAAAAAAACAAACCCCAAATCAGTGTGGGTTGGAGTCATGCGCTAGCCACCAAGTTTCAGGAGGGATTGGTTCAACAGGTCCCACAATACACTCTGCAGCCAGTTTCTGAAGATGCACTGTCCCCCACCCCATCTGAGTCAGTCCTGAGGTCTGAGCACCTCAATCCCGTCCAAAAGTTGGCAGCAGCCCGCCGAGTCTGGATCCAAGTAATATGCACCAGCATGTAGCGAGAGACAATAAAATTCTTCCGTTTCTTAATCTGGCCTCTCTCATCTTCCTTCTGTTCTTACACAATAACCATAAGACTGGAGGTTCCCAACGCTGGCTGCGCAGAACAATCATACAGGGACACCAAAACACATCAATGCCTGAGCGGCAGCTGGGGCAAATTCAGTAAGAACCTGTGGAGGTGGGGCCCTGGCGTCAGCATTTTCAGACCTCTCTCCCGGAAACTGTAATGTGTAGCCAGGGCTTGGAACCGTTGGGAGTCTCTGCCATGGATGTGCTGGTCACTGGGACAATGAAGGGCTTCCAGAAATGCCCTGGCTGCCCTGGACGCCATGGTTGAAATTGTGGAATTGTGAGCTTTGTATAAAGATGTTCCCTGATGTATTATTTTTAGAGAAATTTTTGCCATTTTTAAAGCTAAAAAAATGTTTTATTCTACAAACTAAATATCTTAATATATTTTAATGAATAAAACATTTTCGCACCGTTTCTCTCAGATCTCTCCAGATATTTTCTGGACTTTAAGATTCCTAGTTTTCTCCTCTTCCCACAGAAATAAAAACCCAAAAGGAGACCACCATTGCAAAGAGCATCTTCTTGGGGGGGCCAATGCAACTTCCATGGTAGCAGATACTCCAACAGGTCCCTGGGCCATAGTCATCTCTGCTAGGGCCACCCCCACTTTGGGGGACAGGGAGGTTAGCAGGAGACTAGCAGTTTTCCAAGCATATGCACATATTAGCATTTGCACATGAAAACCTGAAATGCCATCCCCTTTAACAAACTCAGAACAGTCTCAGGGGCTCACCAGGAAGTGGAACAGGTGTGGGCCATCTAGGGGTCCCACACCCACTTGACACCACATCGCACCAGAGGGCTTTGGCTCCCCAGGAACTGGCTTTCTGACATCCCAAAGGGCTAACAACTTAGCCTTCCCCAAGGAATGGATTTTCAGTTTGGCCCCTGCCAGGAAGGAGACAGCTCCCCACCCCCACCTAGAGATGTGGGTCCTACCCCACCCCACCCCATCTGCGGTCCTCCCACTCCAGGAATGAAGCTGCTGCTGCCCGGCATATACCCAGACTGGTTTCATCTCCTTCCAAATCCATTTTGTGTCTTAACTTCTGCCAAGAATAAAAATTGAAACACTCACATACACATCATGCGTGTATGGGAGGGGAGGACAGAGCTGGAAGTTTAAACTGAAAAAGACCAGGCGGGGAAGGGGAGGGGTAGGTCGCTGATGAAAGCCAGGGCTTGAGACCCCCCTGGGGTCTGTGTGGGCCCTGGAACACCCTGCCTGAGGCCCCTGTTGGTAAACACCCAGGGTCACGCCTCTAGTGGCTCCAATACCAGTTTCACACCCCCCTACCCCTGCTCAGGGGGCCACAGAGCAGCTGAGCTGCGCAGCACTCCACAGGCCAGAAGCAGACTCTGGTCCTCACACTTGGATGGGCCGGCTTCTTGCCAACTCCCAAATGAACAAAACAGTGCTTCTGGGCTGTGGTGGTGCAGGCGGCTTGCAGACTGCTTGTGGCCACCCAGAAAAACGGGGCTGGAGCTGGAGTCGCCATGCTTAGACTCCTATCCCCCGATACTCTGGCCTGCAGACGCCTGAACCTGGGGGCCAGGCAGAGCTCCAATCCAGCTCTCTCCTTTCTCTCTTGCTGCTGACTTCTTCCTTTTGGGCAAAACCAGGAACCCCAGCACTACAGGACAATCACACCTGATCCTTCACCCACTGAGGAACCCCCAGGGTTCAGATAACAGCCCCTGACTCAACTTGGTGGTTCATATGGTAAAGAAGCTGCCTGCAAGGCAGGAAACCCAGGTTCAGTCCCTGGGTTAGGAAGATCCCCTGGAGAAGGGAATGCAACCCACTCCAGTATTCTTGCCTGGACAATCCAGGCAGAGGAGCCTGGAGAGCTACAATCCACGGGGGTCACAAATAGTCAGACACAACTGACTAACACTTTCACTCACTTTACTCAACTCTAAACCCCATCAACTGCCCTCTTTCCTCCCCAAATGGTGAACTAAGTACTCACATCACTTACAACTGTCCGGATGGAACCCATCCTGACTCATACAACCCCTTGCCTGACACAAGGCAACATGTATTGAGTGCTTGTCAGTCAACATGTATTGACTGCTCATTCAGTATTAAGCTCTGTGGATCCAAAGATAAAGTCCAAGCTTTCTCTAAGAGCTCAGCGTCTGGTAAAGGAGACACACAAACATCTCAGAGTAACTTGGAGCAACTGAGACTCAAACCCGAGTGTCCTGGACTGGTGTTCTTTCCTTTAACAGCCCTTATTAGGAGGGCATGGGGAGACTGGATCACACAGTGCTTTTGGAAAGGGGACCCTTGTGGCATTCATTTTTGCCCTATCTGCACACAGGGCAGGATAATGAAAACAAAGATTAAAAAAAAACCCCACAAAACTCTGTCTTGAAAATTGTTGAATCTGGATGATGGATACACGGGGTTCATGATTCTCTTCTTTCTGCTCTTGTGCATTGAGTTTTTAAATAATACTAAAACTTGATTTTTCTATAGGATGACTAGAACAAGACTGTCCCAAATCTTCTCGGTTCTTCACCAACTTCCAGGACACCCTTCCCCCGCCGTCTCCCATGTCACCTGAATTAAGCCAAACAGCACCATCAGGCAGGTTTCCATGAGCACCCAGGTTCTAGTAATAGAGGGCAGTATACCCCTCTTCAATCTTCAAAGGCTCCCCAGTGTTGGGCCAAAGAGGCAATCCCACCCCTTTCTTGGGAAAGAATTATAAATTATAAACCAGCAGCTTATCTCAAAAGCCAAAGTAGTAATAATCATGATGTCAGTAACGGTGACATCTAGCACCCTCTCTGAGTCAAGAGATCTTCCAAGGAGAGAAGGTAGATAATGCAGTTCAGTGACCTCTTGCTTGGACTTGGGAAATATTCAGAGTCTGGGTTTTAAGCATCTTAAGGGCCCCAGGCATGGTGCTCAATAATCTGTTGGCTGATCAATTGAAAGGCCACTCTTCAACGGTTAAGAACATGTCTTTGGGGCCATGTGGAAGATGCCTGGAGGCACGAATAGCACTGCTCTCAGCAAGGTTTACTGCTGGGTCTCTGGAGAAGCAGCTCAGTGCAAAACCTCAGTGGCTGAAGGGAGGCCGGATGAAGCGGGCATCATGAGTTTCAGAGGGTGGGAGACAGGTCAGAACCCCCGCACGGGGAAGGGTCTCACACCTCATCTTGACTGAGTTTCAAAGAAACAAAGCCTCCCTCTCATTTCCAAGTCTGGACCATGGGCATCAGTGCCAGCACTTGGATTAGCCTCCTTGTGTGGGAAAATGAGTTCTGCCTGCCCATCATGGTGGGTCAGGCTGGTCCTCTTACCTCCTGACTTTGAAAGCCGCATAACTCAGCAGTTCAGGAGCCACCCTATTCCGCGACCATGGAGGCTTTGGAGAGAGAGGGGAGCAGGGTAGTGGTAAGTAAAATTGGGACCCTGCCCTAGTTCCCACAGGCTTTTTTCTGGAGAGAAACTACTATAGAGGATTCAGACTGCCCTGGAGACCTCCTTCCACCAGCACTCACTGGAGCCTCACGTGGCGAGGCCCACACCACACCTTCCAGCATAACCTACTCTAACAGGGACCATGCCATGGGGAGGTCCTGGCATGGCCCCCACAGTACAGAATGCCATTCCTTGTACTAAAGGATGTTTTAAATATCACAAGATATTTATAAACTCAGTGCTTTTAAGATTTTTTTTTCCACCAAAAAATCATGGGGAAAAAAGCCCCCCAGCCCCCATGCCCCCCTGCTCTCC
>SJYW01022011.1:210524-222085 GCA_006410735.1 Raphicerus campestris | reverse complement strand
ACTGAGCGGCTGAGCTGAACTGAAACACTCCACTGTACTAGTGTTCACCCTCTTGGTAACAAACCTGGACAGGTACTATTAGTCTCCACTTCCACGGGGTACAAGTAGGAAGAACACTGAATGGCAGGCTGCAGATGGGAGGGTGGGCTCAGCAAAGAGCAAGCCAGAGGAGGAGGTGGGAAGAACTGAGGTCACGGGCGTGGAGTTTCTACAGTCTGAAAGCTGACTTTGCAAGGAGGCCATGTCTTCTTTTCCCTGTGTACTGAATTCTGAGGCACCTGCCTGGTGTCCTTCAGAGGGAGAAGGTACCAGCTGGCCGTGGCTCGGTTTTTACTCCACACAGGGAGCAATGAAAGCTGGGGCCTAAGTGTCAGTCCCTGCTCCCCGGGGTTGGCTCCCTCTCCATTTACCACTGCCTGGTTAGTAGTTTTCAGCCTGGTTCAACCAGGTGACCCAGTTGACCCCATTCATATGCACTGCGCTTTCCTCTGTGGTCCCGAGGCGGAGCAGGGTTGGAAGAGCCCTTTTCTCTGCTCCTGTTATAAAATCTATCATTACCCCTGTCCCCAGAGAGCCTTGCTATCAAGTGACTGGTGAGGGCACTGAAGACTGGGGTTCCTACCACCACACTCCCAAGAAATCCTCCTTTGCTTTTGAGGGTGACTGTAGAACGAAGCACCTCTTGGCAGGGAAAATGCTTTCGCTCTGTGCCGGATCATTCTTCCTCCTGAATGACCACCAACCAGCCCCGGTGCTGGATCCCCCTCAGGACTCGGCAGACACACTGGGGCTGGGGCAGCACCCTCAGAGGCTGCGGGAGCTGTGGGGCCACCGGATGTGGTGTGAAGGAGTGCTGCCTGCCCTGCTTGCCCCGGAGGGCCACTTCCCCGCTGCTCGTCCAAAGCTCCAGAGCAAGTAAAACAAACTCCTGAGAAGGAAGGCAAACAGCCTGATGCAGGCTCCTCCTGTCTCTCTACTTAAGAGTAGGACGGAAGGTCTGCTCAGCTGATATTTCCAGATGTGGAACCAAAACACAGGCAGCAACTGACAGTTTCCCAGCCTGGGCTGAACTCCAGTAGCACCAGGGCCAGGCGTGTTCCGTGGGCAACGACAGAGCGGCAGCACTGCAGACCCCTGGGTTCTACGCAGGCAGTCTCAGTGCCGGCTGTGAGCCCGCCCTTCATCAGCACCTTGTACCCCAGATGGATGGGGTGGGGGCAGCGTGCTCAGAGAAGGCCATGCTTACAAAATGACTGAGGGAGATGGCTAAGTGAAAGAAGCCAGTCTGGACCACATGTACTTGTGATGCCAACTACATGACATTCTGGAAATGAGCTACGAAGACTGTACAAAGCACAGTGGTTACCAGCAACTGGGAGAGAAAAGGAAGGCAGGCCAAAGAGGTGGAGTACAGGGGATTTTTAGGCAGGAAAAACTATTATTCTGTATGACACTGTAATAATGGTAGACATGGGTCATTATGCATTTGTCAAAACCATACATTGTATAACAAAAAATGAGTCTGAATGTAAACTATGGACTTTAATAATGATGTGTCAATACTGACTCATCAATTGTAACAAATGCATTACACCAATGTAAGATGTTAGTAATAGGAGCAATTGGTGGGGTTGAGGGTATGTGGCAACTCCCTGTAATTTTCACTTAATTTTTTATTATTAACCTAAACTGCTTTTTATTATTTTTTTTAAGGCTATTAATTTCTTTTTTTTCTNAAGATGTTAGTAATAGGAGCAATTGGTGGGGTTGAGGGTATGTGGCAACTCCCTGTAATTTTCACTTAATTTTTTATTATTAACCTAAACTGCTTTTTTTTTTTTTTTAAGGCTATTAATTTCTTTTTAAGTTAAAAAAATCTGGAGGGGAAGCCCTGGACCATTCCCAGCAACCTGAGATGCTGTAGATGTTAGGTCTGGGGAATCTCGGTAGCATAATTTCTCAAGCACATTTATTGTCAGCATGAGACCTCTTGGGATACTGGTCCCTATTTTAACTCTTCCTTAATTTCTAAATCTAGAACCAAGTCAGAAATGACTAAGATGAAGTCAGATCTACTCCCTCATGGGCAGACATCCAAACCTGCTCTTTCTTGCACTTGCAGGCTGTCAATTCTGCCACTGCAGAGACCATGCCTGCTTCCTCTGTGCCTAGCACAGGGCCTGACTCCCACCAGGGCCCCATGTGTAGGGAACTGAACCACTCTCAGATTCATCCAGTGCTCCTCACCTCACAGATGCAACAGGCTAGGGTTAGGGTATGTGGAGGACGTGATGGTGTGTGGAGTTTTCTCTGAATACAACAACAGAGAGTGTTGAGCAGAGAAGTGACCTCACCTGGCTCCTCTTTTGCAAGCTGACACTGACTTTTCTATGAAGGATAGACTATGGGCAGGGAGGTCAGAGGTGACTGAGGCAGGGAGAACACTTAGGAAGATATCCCAACAGACCAGGTAAGCAAATGTTGATGGAAGACGAGGATGGTGTGAAGTTGCAGGATTCTAGATACATCTTAGAAGCAAAGCCAAGATCATTTGCCAACTTATAGTGGAGTATGAGAGAAAGAACAGAGTCAAAGGGGACTCACTTACACCATCTTCTCATTCCCTCATTACTACATAGCCTTGAGCCACTGGGTTCCATCAGCACATCTTCTGTCTACTCATCTTCCCAGCCACCCAATCCAGCAAGAACCCTTCTTCCAATCTGTTTTCCTTTCCTTTCTTATTAACAGCCACCTTCTATGAATGTTCACAGCGCATTTTGTGTGCTTTATATGCAGTATCTTGCTGCCTTTTTGCAACAACTTTAAGAACCTAGGTTTTCAGAGTTTAGGTGACTAGCCCAGGGTTATACACCTAGCCACTGGCAAAGTCATGTACAAACCTGAGCCTGTCTGGTCCCAAAGCTCATCCTTAAACAGGATGCCACTCAATCTCCAACCCGGAAGTGGCCCCAGAAACACTGCTGCCTCCTGCAGATATCATCTTTCTTCTGCACCTTTGTCTAATAAGATTCACTCCAAGCCTCTGTTCTCTCAGGTGGGGTCCCCCTGACACTCCTCAGCCTCCTCTGTTCCTTCCTCTCTCAGGATCTTCTTGACATGAGATCTTTTCTTCTCTCAGCTCCTGCTAGATCCTGAGACCTTCACTGTCTTTTCCCACAAGAGAGGGAAAAGCAGCTTGTCTGGCAACCTAACTGCGTTCAGTTCAGGCCCCCACTCTTAGAATACAAATACACTTATATGTGGAATCTGTTAAAAAAAAAGTGCAAATGAACTTATTTACAAAACAGAAGTAGAGTCACAGACACAGAAATCACATTTATGGTTACCAGGGGACAAGGGGGAAAGGAGTAAACTGGGAGACCAGCATTGACACACGTACACTACTATATACAAAGTGGGCTTCCCTCATGGCTCAGGTGTTAAAGAATCTGCTTGCAATACAGGAGTTGCAGGATCTATCTCTGGGTCAGAAAGATTCCCTGGAGAAGGGAATGACTACCCACTGCAATATTCCTGCCTGGAGAATCCCATGGATATAGGGTTGCAAAGAGTTGGACGCAACTGAGCGACTAAACATATACGTAAAATAGATACCTAATAAGAACCTACTACATAGCACAGGGCACTCTACTTAATACTTTGTAATGGCCAACATGGGGAAAGAATTAATTCCCTTTGCTGTATACCTGGAAACTAATACAATACTGCAAATCAACTATAAAAATTGTGCTGAAAGTGTTAGTTCCTCAGTCATGCCCAGTTCTTTGTGAACCCAGGGGCTTTGTGACTCCATGATTACCAGACCAGTCCATGGAATTCTCCAGGAAAGAATACTGGAGTCAGCTGCCATTCCCTTCTCCAGGGGATGTTCCTGATCCAGGGATCAAACTCAGGTCTCCTGCACTGCATGCCGATTCTTTACCATCCAAGCCGCCAGGGAAGTCCACTATGCTAAATCAACTATACTCCAATAAAAAATAAAAGAAAACAAAATAAACATAGCCACAGACACAGCTCTTGGCCTAGACTCTGACCTCTGCCTGTGCCCTCAAGTGTCTTTTCTGCTAACTCATCTTGGGTGAGCACAGATGCCAGAGGCTTCTGAGGTGAGTAGAACCTTCTGCATCAAAAGTGTTCCTTTGTGCATTTCTCTGCATCTTTATAGTGCCCCGAGAAGGCATCTTGTGAAGATGAGGTAATAAAGGCTCAGAGTTCCCACAATTTCCCCTTGGTTATCCAATTAGTTGGTCACATAATTAGGCCTTAAACCCAGGTGTCCTGAGTTCCATCCCCGTACCTCCCCACACACACACACACACACACACACACACACACACAGCCAGAACATCCTGGCTTCAGGTTTTCCACATTTGTTAAAGAAAAACAAGGAACCGAGGGCAACTGCAGGCTCATCACAGGCAAATCTCCCGGCTCTCTGAAGCCGGTAGGGAGAGTGGGTTTTGCTCTGCAGGTAACAGCCTGTAGAATTCTTTCTGCTGACTGCTCTGTATTTGCCTGGCAGGTACCATCTCCTGTCAGTTACCTGTCTGTCAAAGTTGCTACTTCCTTCCCCAGGGTATTTTTCTGCACAAGCTGCCACTTCTGACCAGGAAAAGTAACTGCTGGGTAAAACTCCTTTTCCCCCTCACCCCACCGAGGCCCAGAGGACCTACTTGATCAGACTTGCAGAGATCCAAGGAGCCCGTGGATTCAGAGACTCAGCCAGCCAGTTCAGATGATGTCCCAGAGGGAAAAAAAGCCAGGAGACACATTCCAAGAAGAGATCCGAGATAGCAGCAGCTTTCAGCACTGCCTGAGGAGCTGGACATCAGCTGGGTCTCAGGACCCGGCTTCCCTCATGCCTTGACTGCTGCGAAGCCAGTCAGGACCTTCCATTTGCGCCCCCGGTTTTCAATTCACGTCTCTTAAAGCAAGTCTCACAAAGGCCGCCACTGGCCCCTTGCACTTTGTTAGCTGCAAAAGAAGCAGTTTTCCCAAGCTAAGGGAGCTCTGTTTAGAGAGAGTGATTGTCTGGATACTTTTTTTTTCTTCTCAAAGCCTGAGTTTTGGAGTTAGCAGCCCGGCCGTGCAATCTTGGCTCTGCCAGTTACCAGCTGTAAGACCACAACAGGTCCCTACAGTCATTTAGGCTTCAGCTCCCTTATCTGCTGAGTAGGATTATGCTGCCCATCTTCACGGGACTGCTGGGGGGTTGCAGGACAGTGCTCACAGGACTAAGCATAGCACCCTGGCACGCAGCAGGTCTCACTAAATGGCAGGTCTTGTTCTCCACATCATCAGAAGGAGGATGGAGGCAGGCAAAACTGCCTCTTTGGCTCTGGGATCTGCCGGTCTCAGCCTGCCCTTGTGGTCCATAGGTGATTCCCCGAATGGGGAATGATTCTTCCCTCTTGCCCTGAAGGAAGGGTGCCTGCTGCTCCTGTAAGCTCGCCCTCTTTAGGGAGCATCTCCACNTGCATTTCTCTGCATCTTTATAGTGCCCCGAGAAGGCATCTTGTGAAGATGAGGTAATAAAGGCTCAGAGTTCCCACAATTTCCCCTTGGTTATCCAATTAGTTGGTCACATAATTAGGCCTTAAACCCAGGTGTCCTGAGTTCCATCCCCGTACCTCCCCATACACACACACACACACACACACACACACACACAGCCAGAACATCCTGGCTTCAGGTTTTCCACATTTGTTAAAGAAAAACAAGGAACCGAGGGCAACTGCAGGCTCATCACAGGCAAATCTCCCGGCTCTCTGAAGCCGGTAGGGAGAGTGGGTTTTGCTCTGCAGGTAACAGCCTGTAGAATTCTTTCTGCTGACTGCTCTGTATTTGCCTGGCAGGTACCATCTCCTGTCAGTTACCTGTCTGTCAAAGTTGCTACTTCCTTCCCCAGGGTATTTTTCTGCACAAGCTGCCACTTCTGACCAGGAAAAGTAACTGCTGGGTAAAACTCCTTTTCCCCCTCACCCCACCGAGGCCCAGAGGACCTACTTGATCAGACTTGCAGAGATCCGAGGAGCCCGTGGATTCAGAGACTCAGCCAGCCAGTTCAGATGATGTCCCAGAGGGAAAAAAAGCCAGGAGACACATTCCAAGAAGAGATCCGAGATAGCAGCAGCTTTCAGCACTGCCTGAGGAGCTGGACATCAGCTGGGTCTCAGGACCCGGCTTCCCTCATGCCTTGACTGCTGCGAAGCCAGTCAGGACCTTCCATTTGCGCCCCCGGTTTTCAATTCACGTCTCTTAAAGCAAGTCTCACAAAGGCCGCCACTGGCCCCTTGCACTTTGTTAGCTGCAAAAGAAGCAGTTTTCCCAAGCTAAGGGAGCTCTGTTTAGAGAGAGTGATTGTCTGGATACTTTTTTTTTCTTCTCAAAGCCTGAGTTTTGGAGTTAGCAGCCCGGCCGTGCAATCTTGGCTCTGCCAGTTACCAGCTGTAAGACCACAACAGGTCCCTACAGTCATTTAGGCTTCAGCTCCCTCATCTGCTGAGTAGGATTATGCTGCCCATCTTCACAGGACTGCTGGGGGGTTGCAGGACAGTGCTCACAGGACTAAGCACAGCACCCTGGCACGCAGCAGGTCTCACTAAATGGCAGGTCTTGTTCTCCACATCATCAGAAGGAGGATGGAGGCAGGCAAAACTGCCTCTTTGGCTCTGGGATCTGCCGGTCTCAGCCTGCCCTTGTGGTCCATAGGTGATTCCCCGAATGGGGAATGATTCTTCCCTCTTGCCCTGAAGGAAGGGTGCCTGCTGCTCCTGTAAGCTCGCCCTCTTTAGGGAGCATCTCCACGTGTAGGCAACGCTTTGTTTGTAAAATCAGGGAAACAAAGATGAACTCCATCACAATACTGCCTTCAGCAACCTGTTCGTTCTTTTCACCCACACTCAAGACCTTTGTGGTGTCTCAGTGACAGGGAATTGGCTGCCAACCTTCTTGTTCCCCTTTGGGTAGGAGAGCTGAGCTCCCCACCCCTACTCTCCCCCATTGTTGAAGACCACCCAGTGAAACATGCTGGCAAGCTGCCACAGTCCAGGCAGGCAAAAGCCGGGCCTGATTACCCAGCCCGCGCCTCTGGAACAGAAGCCTACAGAACACCAGGCACCTGACTGTGGGGCTTTCACCTGGCGCTGACGGGGTCCTCACGACAGTGAGACCACCAACGCTGTCCAGGAAGGGCTGCAGGTGACTGCCTGGCAGGCCTGTGCAATGGAAGAGCCATTAGACTCTACCTCTTGGCTGTAACACAGTGGATTTTTATGTAACTTGTTCACTACAAAACATCCATTCATAATGACAGAAGTAAACAGTCATGAATTTCCATCACTTTATGTGGTCTCACTTGCAAAAGCAGGTACTGTGTTGACTGACTACATGACGAAATCCTCCTCACGTGAGCACAGGTGTGTAAAGAAAAGGACGCGCTCCCGTCACACCTCTGTGGGATGATAGTCATCAGACTGAAAAGTGGGGGAGATGCTTTGTGAAGTAATTAAGAGCAACCTCTGCTTTCACAGAAAAGTAATAAACTCAGAACCCCCCAATTTTCCTCTCCAATTAACTGTGACCCACACCTAATAAACCTGCTGGGATTGTAATGTTAGGTAAGTTCAGGCTAGTAAAGCTACTTGGCTGGGACTATTCTGGAAAAATATTGGCAGGCCAGGAAAGGTGAGGGAGTTGTCCCTTTAAGAGTCCAATTTCAGCCTGGCCTGGGCAAGGGAACCTCCAAGGTCAGCTGGTTCCACACACCCTTCTCCTCTTACCTGGAGCTCCCATCCTATCTAAGCCACCTCTGAGCAGTCAACGAGGGTCCTGGGCAAATGGAGAGCCCAGGACTTTTCTGTGTCCCTAAAATTAACATCTCCTCACTTCCTACTCTGGGAATGACTTTGGAACTAAGCAAAGCTACCCCAGACAGTAGAACAAAGGGCAAATAAAACTGAAAAGTGAAAAGATGAATTCAGGCACATGTTTCTGGCATTCACAGCTAAAATCTGATTGGATGAGAAAGAAAAGACAATCACGTGTTTCTCCTTTGCCCCCTGAAAGCTACATGCATGCCCCCTTTTAGAACGTGGTCGAAGACTCTCATTTCTGAGATTCTGTATTCAATGCAGAGATTCCAGTTTTTAACTTTACTAAAATTAAAAAAATATACTCTGAACTTGCAATATCCTGTCTTAAGAATTCTTCAGCCTATTATCCTCTGAGGAAAAGTACATTTGCAGGAAGGATGTTTCAGTCCTGCCAGCCCCACCTCGACCTCTAGGACAGCCTGAGATACTAGCTCTCCCCACTCCAGAAGCCTTACTTCACTACCCAGTCCAAGAACTTTCACACTGGAGTCTGCACTGCTGGGCCTGCATGTCCCTTCCCTGCAGTCATGGAATTCTGGAAGGTGCGGGCTCTGGTATTACTCTGGGCACTCAATAAAAAACGTGTTGAAGGATGAAGGCTCCAACCGACACACAAGTCATCACCCTCATCTTGTCCACTGATGTCCAAACTCAGTTTGGAGGTGCATAAGCATTTCTTTGCCGTATTTTCTGCTGCTCAGCTCCTTTTAGATGATTTTTTTAAAAACTTAACCTGTATTATGTACTTTCCTGTTACTAACCAGGAGAAGTAGTTGAGACTTTTCTCAACATTTTCTCTGGCAAGCAAGGTTAAGTTGATTGTGAATCACGGGCTCTCATTTTTCTCCTGTGATTTCAAAACTCTTACTACCCAAAAACTTTGTCCCAAACATCAAAGTCCTTCTTTGAAGATAAGACCAAATTCTCCATTAGAAAAAGACAAACTATTTCCTAATTTTATTTCAGAAGATGGAATACAGATGGAAGATGGAACGACATGGAATCCCTCTAGATTTTGTGAGATAAACATTGCCCGGTACACCAGACCAGAAGGCAATCGCTGTAATACCATTGGTAGACACATGAACACAGGGCTTTCCTCACCCACACCCAAGCAGGACTCTTCCACAGTAGTCTTAGACTCCAAATCCATAGTAAATAGTTTACATCCAACAGGTAGAACAGAATTTAGCTCAGGAAAGGAGGGTCCACTTGGTCACCCGAGGGAAAAGAAACTCTGACTACAAGAGTATCTGAGCGGAACCAACCTGTTTTGTCCAGATTCCAACTCAAAACTGGACCCTTCCAATACTGAAGGATGAGAAACATTCTATCCTCATGTGGCAACACAAACTATGAAAATATGACTGACCCAAGCAGCCAGACAAATTAGACTGTGGGCAGAAAACCTCACCTGCTTCTTCTACTTCATTGCTGATGGCCTCAGATGGTGCGAATGTTGACAAGACTTCATGGGTCATGGGTTCCAGGAAGTCTGTTCCGGGCCTGAGGAAAAAGAAAGTGTCTCAACCAAAATAAACAAACACTTTGAAAGTATTTGCTTTTAATAAGGTGCATTGCTATAAACCAGACTAATTTCTTATTAATCCATTTTACAAATAAGAATACAGAGAAAAGGCAGTTTTTGCTAAATCATAGGCTTCCTTACATCTCCAGGTACCTGGCCCTTTGCTAGAAATGGAATAAACAGTGGATGAAGAACAAGGATTACATTGAAAACAGTCATTGATCTTACAAAACTATTACCGTTTTCATCAATATTTACCAAATATCTGTTAAGAACACATTATGAGCAGCCCTCATACAAAGTAAGGTGGGCTAACAGGGAAGGGGTTGGGGGTGGTAGGGCAGCAGGTGAGGAATGAACCCCCCACACACCAAAATCAAGGGTCATCTAATAGACGGGTCAGGCTGGAGTAGAAGGGTCCTATCAAGGTAATCATCATGAGACACAGCCACATGTGACGGGGCTAAGAAATTTAGATTGTAAATTTAGAGTGATGACTTGTTTACGGGACTGATGAAGGATGGGTGGTGGCAGGGGGTGGGCATGCAGTGGCACTGGGTAGACAGCGGGGAGTCCGGCCATGTGTCAGCACAACTGTCCAGGGCATGCAGAAGCACGGTGGCAGCAGGAAAGGAAAAGATGGTGGGATGGTAGAACAAGGAAGGGAAGGGCAGGAGAGACCAGCAAGCTTAGGGAGGAGCTGACAGTAGTGATGGAGACACAGGAATTGATCGGTTTGATGGACAGAGTCAGTGTGAACGGAGTCCACAGCAGAGCCAGGGCTCCCATCCAAGTTTCCTAATCCTCAGGGCAGTGCCACTTGAGATGGAGCCTTTAAGCCTTACTTCCTGATTCTACCTCCCCTTCTCTACCCATTTCCAACCCTGAGGGCTCCAAGGAGGCTAGAGCCCTATTTAGGAAGGCTTTTTGTAAACATGGATTTCTAGATTAAAAACAAACACCATCTTCCATTGCACCCTCCAGCCTCAAATATTTGATTCAGCCTCATAAATGAAAATATTACATGTAAAGCCTCCATGTGGGAGCACTCTCAGGATTTAGCTTGTTCCCAGCAATAGCAAAGGGGACATACAGGCTGGATATACCTGTTCTCTATGAGACTTTGGTCAAAACTATAGAGACACTTTAGGCCTGTCTGACTACAGAGTATACACTTTTATTGCAGCTATGTGAAAAGTCTGTATGCACATGGATGAACAGAAGTAATTGTGTTATAGTACAGGAACATGAGTAATTTTTAAACACATTTTATTATTAGTAGATGCTTGTACAATAAACAAAAATGGGGGGGGGGAGTACTTTGGAGAACCGTCCTTTAACTAAGAAAGCCTATTCAGGGACAAACAAGTTCCCAGTCTGGGTGGGGTCTGATATACTAGAAACGCCTTCTAAATGGCTTGCTGAATCCTGCTAAATGGCTTGCTGAATCGAAGCATGGAGATGACAAGAAGTTCCATATTTTAAAGTAAATACATTTTAAAAACAGTAACAAATCACTTTCATTTCTCTCCCTCCCCAATTCCCATTCCTCCGCCCACCTTATTTTCCTAGATAGCAAGGAGGCTTGGAATTTGGAGGAAAGAAAGCAAACTCCCAATGTACAATATCTTCTGGTGCCAGGTTAATACTTTCTTATTCAGAGGCCAGAAAGTACTGGAAGCAATTATCTAGTACACTTGGGTCCTCTTCAGCTTCTTCTCGCTTGGTTAAAAGATATAGAAGGAAAAACTTATTTCTTAACCATCCTGGGGACTTTGTCAAAAATTGAAATCAGATCCCCAGGGTCCCATGGAAGACTATGACGACCAGGTTCACGTCTCACCATCCCAGCTTACACCCTGGGGATCCCTGGCAAAGTCCGCTAAATTATTCCATGAGTAAAATCTCTTACTCCTACTTAGGGTATGGAAACCACAGGTGAGCTGCTGAAGAGAACTAGAAGCCCAAACATTTGAAAGAGCATTTCAAAGAGGGGAAAATTTCTGGACCCATTTGGAGGAGGGAAAAGAATATAAATTACCCTCTTAACACAAGTTGACCAACCAATCAACAGCTAAGCAGGGTTCTCTCTGTTCCCCCCTTTCCCATCCCAGCTGTGGTCAAGGAAGCAACTA
>SJYW01022011.1:174879-207886 GCA_006410735.1 Raphicerus campestris | reverse complement strand
GCAAGCTTAGGGAGGAGCTGACAGTAGTGATGGAGACACAGGAATTGATCGGTTTGATGGATAGAGTCAGTGTGAACGGAGTCCACAGCAGAGCCAGGGCTCCCATCCAAGTTTCCTAATCCTCAGGGCAGTGCCACTTGAGATGGAGCCTTTAAGCCTTACTTCCTGATTCTACCTCCCCTTCTCTACCCATTTCCAACCCCGAGGGCTCCAAGGAGGCTAGAGCCCTATTTAGGAAGGCTTTTTGTAAACATGGATTTCTAGATTAAAAACAAACACCATCTTCCATTGCACCCTCCAGCCTCAAATATTTGATTCAGCCTCATAAATGAAAATATTACATGTAAAGCCTCCATGTGGGAGCACTCTCAGGATTTAGCTTGTTCCCAGCAATAGCAAAGGGGACATACAGGCTGGATATACCTGTTCTCTATGAGACTTTGGTCAAAACTATAGAGACACTTTAGGCCTGTCTGACTACAGAGTATACACTTTTATTGCAGCTATGTGAAAAGTCTGTATGCACATGGATGAACAGAAGTAATTGTGTTATAGTACAGGAACATGAGTAATTTTTAAACACATTTTATTATTAGTAGATGCTTGTACAATAAACAAAAATGGGGGGGGGGAGTACTTTGGAGAACCGTCCTTTAACTAAGAAAGCCTATTCAGGGACAAACAAGTTCCCAGTCTGGGTGGGGTCTGATATACTAGAAACGCCTGCTAAATGGCTTGCTGAATCCTGCTAAATGGCTTGCTGAATCGAAGCATGGAGATGACAAGAAGTTCCATATTTTAAAGTAAATACATTTTAAAAACAGTAACAAATCACTTTCATTTCTCTCCCTCCCCAATTCCCATTCCTCCGCCCACCTTATTTTCCTAGATAGCAAGGAGGCTTGGAATTTGGAGGAAAGAAAGCAAACTCCCAATGTACAATATCTTCTGATGCCAGGTTAATACTTTCTTATTCAGAGGCCAGAAAGTACTGGAAGCAATTATCTAGTACACTTGGGTCCTCTTCAGCTTCTTCTCGCTTGGTTAAAAGATATAGAAGGAAAAACTTATTTCTTAACCATCCTGGGGACTTTGTCAAAAATTGAAATCAGATCCCCAGGGTCCCATGGAAGACTATGACGACCAGGTTCACGTCTCACCATCCCAGCTTACACCCTGGGGATCCCTGGCAAAGTCCGCTAAATTATTCCATGAGTAAAATCTCTTACTCCTACTTAGGGTATGGAAACCACAGGTGAGCTGCTGAAGAGAACTAGAAGCCCAAACATTTGAAAGAGCATTTCAAAGAGGGGAAAATTTCTGGACCCATTTGGAGGAGGGAAAAGAATATAAATTACCCTCTTAACACAAGTTGACCAACCAATCAACAGCTAAGCAGGGTTCTCTCTGTTCCCCCCTTTCCCATCCCAGCTGTGGTCAAGGAAGCAACTACCTGGCTTCTATCAACTTCCTCTCCCCAGTAAAGCCAACGCTGTGGCTTGGGCGATTTCTCCTGAGAAAATGTGTCTTGTAATGTTACTCTTCTGAGATCTCTTGACAGAGGATGAACAGGACAGTGTCTCAACCCTCAGATTTTATAGGTGTAGATGGCCTCCAGCTTCTTAAAGAGCCAAGCTCTGAGCAATAAGTGTGGGCAGGAAATGTCAGCAAAGCAGCAACTCTTACTTCTTTCATTTTCCGTACACTCACTCAAACACTCATGCCGCAGGAAAACCGTAACTCCAGTGCTGTTCCCCCCACCTCTGTCCCAGGGACCCCAAGGTGCTTCAAGGTTACCATGGGAACCTTCTGGGTTTCAATTATGAAACCATTAAAAAGTACCAATTATAAGACCTCAGCAACGTTCCTGGGAAACCTGTTACACACCTCAAAATGGTCAAACTCTTGCCTCAGGTTCACTTTAAGTAAAGTTCAGAAAACAGGTCACACAGATGTTTGGGAGCCTGAGCCCCTGCCTTAGTCCAAGGAGACTGTTTCATGCTACCCTTGAGAAAATGAAGACTGATTTATTGCCTATATCCAAAGGGATGACAAACCATGACAGGACTGGGCTGCCTGCAGGCCCAATTGTGGAATAAATCAGAAATATCTGTGCATTCAAGAATTTTGAAAATTTCATTCATTCACTGGCCGATGTTCGCCAAGTTCTGGGTAACAAAGATCTACGTGATGAATGTGAGCTGGGTACAGGGCACCTGGAAGCGGCACACCGGCCTGAAACCAAAACATACTTTTCACTCAGTTCATTCAAAGAGGTAACTCCGGGTCAAAAACTTATTGGAACCCATCTGAACTTGCTGAGAAGGGATGGGGGAGCGGCAGAATACCCCACCACACCCAGAAAGTGCCTGTTTAGGACTGCTGGTGTGTGGTTTGGGTATTCTTAGCTCTACTGCCACATCTCTGGAGGCACACAACCTTCCAAGCAACCCTGCCACTGTAACCCCATCCCCAAAACAAAACCAAGCAAACAAATCCCCAGGGCTCCTTAATCTCCTCCAGTTCTCTCCCCACCCCCCAACCCCCAATCCTCCTACCATCTGGAAGAGCAACGAACACTGGCAACCTGAAAGTTAAGCAGAGCCTTCAAAAATCCAGCAGAAAATTCTTCTTGGGTTTNCAGCAAAGCAGCAACTCTTACTTCTTTCATTTTCCGTACACTCACTCAAACACTCATGCCGCAGGAAAACCGTAACTCCAGTGCTGTTCCCCCCACCTCTGTCCCAGGGACCCCAAGGTGCTTCAAGGTTACCATGGGAACCTTCTGGGTTTCAATTATGAAACCATTAAAAAGTACCAATTATAAGACCTCAGCAACGTTCCTGGGAAACCTGTTACACACCTCAAAATGGTCAAACTCTTGCCTCAGGTTCACTTTAAGTAAAGTTCAGAAAACAGGTCACACAGATGTTTGGGAGCCTGAGCCCCTGCCTTAGTCCAAGGAGACTGTTTCATGCTACCCTTGAGAAAATGAAGACTGATTTATTGCCTATATCCAAAGGGATGACAAACCATGACAGGACTGGGCTGCCTGCAGGCCCAATTGTGGAATAAATCAGAAATATCTGTGCATTCAAGAATTTTGAAAATTTCATTCATTCACTGGCCGATGTTCGCCAAGTTCTGGGTAACAAAGATCTACGTGATGAATGTGAGCTGGGTACAGGGCACCTGGAAGCGGCACACCGGCCTGAAACCAAAACATACTTTTCACTCAGTTCATTCAAAGAGGTAACTCCGGGTCAAAAACTTATTGGAACCCATCTGAACTTGCTGAGAAGGGATGGGGGAGCGGCAGAATACCCCACCACACCCAGAAAGTGCCTGTTTAGGACTGCTGGTGTGTGGTTTGGGTATTCTTAGCTCTACTGCCACATCTCTGGAGGCACACAACCTTCCAAGCAACCCTGCCACTGTAACCCCATCCCCAAAACAAAACCAAGCAAACAAATCCCCAGGGCTCCTTAATCTCCTCCAGTTCTCTCCCCACCCCCCAACCCCCAATCCTCCTACCATCTGGAAGAGCAACGAACACTGGCAACCTGAAAGAAGCAGAGCCTTCAAAAATCCAGCAGAAAATTCTTCTTGGGTTTCCTGCCCTTCCCCACAGCCCCTTCCCACTTGTTCCAAAGGATCATTTTCCCACCTCTCACAGTTACACAAACAAACCCCCACAAGAGCACAACCCCAGGAGGACGTTGTGCGCGAAAACACACACACACACACACACACATTTGACCGCACGCTGCTCCAAGCCCACAGACACCTCTGGACACCCCCACTTCAGCCTCACCCCTTCCACCTTTCCAGCGGTGGATGTTTCCCTGGCGCTGTTTTGCTCCCAGTCCGTTCAGTCTATCTAAAAAAAAAAAAAAAAAAAATTTTTTTTTAAACGCCAATACGGTAAACTTCGACCCCACTAAGAGGCCAAAGGGGCGTGCGATAGTTTTGTGTATTTTCAGACTTAATGTGGGTTTCTCCCCACCGCCCTGCTGCACTCTGAGCCTGGAACTGGTGTCAACCTTTAGGGGAAGTTTGGGAGGCTGTCCCGGCCCTTCTTCCACAAGGGAAGCTTCCGGGAATGATCGGCCAGACCGCGCCCGCAGGGAACGAGACGCAGCGCTCCCGGGCCCGGAGACGGCAACCCGGCACCCCGCAGCCAGCCTGGGCCGCAGTCCCCCGCCGGAGCCCGCGGGCTGAGCGCTCGGACCGCTGCCGCCGCCGGCGCGTCCCCATCAGCCACCCGCCGGCGCTTCCTCGGCATCGCTCGGCCTGCGGCCGCTAACCCGCCCCCTCCCCTCCCCAAACCAACAAACACAACTTTTTATGAAAAGAAAACAAACTTCAGCGACGTGACTCACCTCTGGTGCAGCGGGCTCCTAGGAAGGGCGAGCCGGGGCTCGGGGGCCAGCGCCGTGGGCGCGGAGAGAGCCACACAGCCCGGGGCCGCAGGGACACACAACCCGCACAGTGACACCCAGGGACACACAAAACAGGAGGACGGCCGCAGCGGGAGCAACAAAGGAGCCCCGGACGGAGAAGTTGCCGGCCGGAGAAGGGGGGCGCGTGCGGGCGCGTGTGGCTGCGGCGGGCGTGAGTGTGAGTGTGTGGGCGCGTGTGTGAGTGTACGCTCGCGGCGGCTGACACGGGCGGGCCGGGGCTCAGGGTCCCCGCGGCAGGGAGCTGCGGCTGCGGCGGTGGCAGCGGGAGGACAAGGCAGGGAACGCCGCGCCCTGCGCACCCCGTCCCTCCATATGGAAGAAGCTTTTTTGGATGACTGAACTCGCAAACAATTCCTTCTTTTGCTTCTCCTGCCTAGGAGCCTCCCATTACCGCGCGCGGGGGAGGGGGAGCAGAGGAGGCGGGGAGGAGGGGAGGAGCAAAGTGGAGCCAAGAAAGTCTTGGAAAGGAAGCTGGAAGAAAAAAAAGTCTCCCCAAACTCAGTTTTTCTCCTAATACCCATTTTCTTTCTGTTGCGCCTGAATCCCGTGCTTTNCGAGGGAGTCCCTGACAGCTTCCTCTCTGGCTGCCTGGTGCTGTAGGGATGCGGTCTGGGAAAACCAGGGCCTTCCCACCCTTCACACCAGTTCTCCGTGTAGTCTCCCAACACTGATTTATGCTGCCACCCCAAGTAAGTTCTTGCCAATGCTGGTATCTTCCAGGTGCTCTGTCCAAGGGAGGCAGAGAAGTCCATCCCAAACCATCCTCTATGTTCCCTTTCAACGGTCTCCAGACAGGCAGCTGGACTAGTCTTGAAGATACACCCCAACTAGCTGAGTTAGTTTCTAACTTCCACAGCCATACTTTTCCGACTATTTGATTTCAATAATTTTCTGGAAACATTTTATCAGTACATTCTCTCTAGGGTCATCTCCCTCAATATTATTCTCTTTATTGCTCTTTCAACACCTTCAGGCATATCTCATTCATTAAGAAAAGCACTACTTTATATTTGGAGAACTCTTACATACGTGATTCCACTTAATCCACAAAATTGTTCTGTGAGACAAGCATTGGTCTTGAACATGTTTTTTAAAAGGAGGAAACTACAGAGCAGGAAAGTAAGATTCTGGATGGAGTGGGTTATCTCCTCTTCTGTACAAGCCCTGCTAGAGCTTGCACCCAGGGGAACAAAGACAGAGGAGCAGGCATGGCAGTCCACTGAGGACGCAGCACTTCTATCCCTTTTTATTCACTTTAAGTCCTACATCTACTCCTGAGGCCATCACTTCTGACTCAAAGTACATGTTACATCAAGACATGGTAATCAAAGGAATTTCTGCATGTTGTCATAGCCTGCTTATGTACTGGTGGCTATATTGCTGGCTTTGATTTACTAACTCTTTCAGGATAAACATTCTGTACAGTATCCCATCTTGTTCTTACAAAAATTGTCAGGAAAATATCATTGTCATGGTTTTAGAGGCTCAAGGATTGGGCAGTTTTTTCCAAGTTCTGGTTGAATTAAAAGAAGAACCCTCATCTAGCCATCCCCCAAACTTTCTCTTTCTATTACACTGGCTTTTCTTCTTTAAATCATGGAGAATGTATATTCATACTATTTTTCTACATGAATGTCTATGATGGAAAAATGCAGAAAAGATGACATGGCCCTATGGTTGCTTTGGTAATGGATCAGACAGATATCAGTGAGAGGAAATACGGGCCACAGCAGGATGTCATTTGGCTTGTGATGAATCTCTGTAGGTGGGACCATAGCAGGGGCGTCATGGAGCTCCCCTCATCCCTGCACAAATGCAGTGGCCCCCAGGGGGAGTACAAGGTGGGGAGTAGTGACGGTGGATGCCGGGCCTGGCTCCTTGAGTGGCATCACTCCCCCACTGTGTACCTTTCTCAAGCTGCTTTCCCTCTCTCTGCCTCGGTTTCCTGATTTCTGGGGGGCTTTTCCAGCTCCTTTACTCAATCTCATTAAGAAACGTGTGGATCTATTTTTTACACCACCCTTTAAGTACTTATACAGTGACCCGTAGGAACGTTTTCCTGGAAAGACTTTGCACGGATTTTCCACTGCCTGCTGCCCTCAATAGCACTTGGGAAACTGCTGTTTTTTTTCTTCCTGGTTGCATTTGCCACTTACCCTCCTGAAAACAGGAATTAAGACTTCAGACAGCTGCTGACCGCATAAAATTTTCAAATAAAATATTCCGATTACATTTTCTTAGGGAAAAAGTTCACTTGACTAGATTAGCAAAACTAATGTAAATATTAAGTCATGCCAGTGGCTGCCTGCAGAAGGTGTTTTTAACTTTCCATTCTGACTTAAGGGCCCAGTGCACTGAGGTGTCTGTGACACTCTGCTCTGTGTCACATTTGTGAGTGGGATGATGTGGTAATGTTCCCATAATAGTTAATATTGTGTTGATGGAGATTGATGCCAGTGTGTACTAATATATATTTAGTCAGGTGGAGGCATTCTCAACCGGTAATGTAACCTGTGTGGTTAAATAATTTACCCATATAAATAGAACAAGGAGGATTCAACTTTTATTTATTATTAAAGGACACTGCCTTTACCCTTGCATGATGTTATTCTCTAACATCTAAAATCTATCCATATTTTCACTCTTATGAAGAAAATACAGAAATATAGTGACCAAATTATTTGATAAATGGAACTTTGGTTAAGTCTTTCAAAAGGCACCTGTAGGGAACCTGGGGAGACTGAGTCACCTTGACAAGACTTGGCAGGTCACATGGTCCTGCATGTGGTCCCTTTGGTCAGGGCTACATGGTACTGAGCAAATGCGGAAAATGGGACAGTTGCCAGGACAATTCAGGAGATCAGACTACCTCCTCTTATTCACCTGTATAAGCAAAAACAGAAAGATCACAGAAACAGGAGTTAAATTCTTCCCTCCACTATTAACACCCTACATAGCTTGGAAGTAGTCTAACATCTCAATTATCTCATCTATCAAAAAGTTTAGGACTCTCAATATTGTCTTCCAAGTTTTTCAAAGAAAAAATTCTGTTGAAGTTCAAGGGGGCAATGAAACACTTTGCAAAGTGATGGGAGTATGCCAAACGACTCTTCTGTGGACATCAGAGTTCTGCAAAGCATCCTCAGACTGGGCTGAAGTCTCTGGAGCCTCTCCCTGGGTCAGCTGACTTTCCTCACAATTCCTCTGCTGCTGCTGCTACTGCTGCTAAGTTGCTTCAGTCGTGTCCGACTCTGTGCGACCCCATAGACTGCAGCCCACCAGGCTCCCCCGTCCCTGGGATTCTCTAGGCAAGAACACTGGAGTGGATTGCCATTTCCTTCTCCAACGTATGAAATTGAAAAGTGAAAGTGAGGTCACTCAGTCATGTCTGACTCCTAGTGACCCCATGGATTGCAGCCTACCAGGCTCCTCTGTCCGTCGGATTTGCTAGGCAGGAGTACTGGAGTGGATTGCCATTGCCTTCTCCGCAATTCCTCTGCAGCTGGGATTAAAAAGCGCTACCATTGCTGTCTTAGTCCCGCCCACAGCTCCTCTCCCAACTATCCTTGCCACATCTGACATGTTTTAAGGAACAGGCACCTCTTAGCAGGAACTCTCTGAATGTTATGAGAATGTACATTTAACTAGCTGAAAATGGGAGATAATAATATTTAGGGTCAATAAATCAAAACAGGACACAGAAATGCCCATGGTATACCAAAATGTTGGCCTCTGTAGGCCCCTCTTCCCATGTCACTCCTGGGGTTGACACGGGCTTCAGCCTTCTTTACTAGGTTTTCCCTCTTCCTGTGTGGCATGCCTTCATGCCTGCTGATCTTGACTTGGGTCTTCCAAAGTTTCACAAGTGGACCCTGTATCTAGGACTTCTGGGATCTGCAGGTCCTGTTTATAGTTTGTACCACGAAGATGATAGACTTCTTGTTTCCTCTGACTCTGCCATTCACTCACTGCCACATGACTGGGTAGGAGCTGCCCAGCTGAGCTCAGTTCTGTGCCAGAGGATTTCATAATACCTGCAAAACAGAAGATGACATCCAGCCACAAATTCTACAGATATCTGAGGGTGCTTGGACCAAACTGGCTGGCGTATCTGACAAAAGAATCAGGAATGTCTTCTATCTAAATGATTAAGAATTATGAAGTTTTATATCTGAATTTCTACTGACTGTCTCTTTAACATTGTTATAAATGTGTGCCCATGTGAGTGAGAGCATCTAGGAGAGGAGATACAGTGGATAGAACCAAAAAAGAAGTTTATCTTGAACCTTAAAGAAATGCCAACAGTGAGAACTCTGTGGAATTTGAAGGCTATATGAAAGTCTGAGCTCAGTTTTCAGGGAGACGAATTCAATCAAGACTACCTGTGGGTGCGTTCTTGGTCATGTTTGAATCTTTATAACCCCATCAACTCTAGCCCACCAGGCACCTCTGTCCATGGGTTTCCCAGGCAAGAATACTGGAGTGGGATTTCCTCCTCCCAGGGATCTTTCATTTCCTCCTGGGGATTGTCCCAACCCAGGGATTGAAACTGTGTCTCCTGCCTTCCCTGAACTGTAGAAAATTCTTACTGCTGAGCCACCTGGGAAACTCTGTAAGGACTCTATGACTGGCTGGCAAAGTTAATTTTCATTGAGGTAGAGACTGGTGGAATAGAGTTGGAGCGGACATTTAGAAGGTTGCTTGCAATGCTAAGATATTTGGATTCTATAAATATGTGGCCAGTGAAGGAGTTCTCTCTTAAACACACACACACACAGGGAAGCATTTATAGGCATAGATGTTCTAAAACTGTAAGTCTCCCCATGGAAATCAGGTCCATGCCCCCAAACAGTGCAGGGCAATGATAGGTACTCAAGAGTTTTTGCCGGTTTGTAAATCACTGACTTGTGTGTTAGAAGAGCAGAAACCCCTGGAGGAAAAGGGACATCTCAGCAGGAAGAGGAGAGGCAGGAGAGATGATGGGAAAAAATAACCAGAAGACAAAGCTTACCTTTTGGCCTCCTTAAAAGACTGTGCGGCGGGCCCCAGGAATCTAGTTCTGGAGCAGGTCCATAAAGTAAGCCTTCAAAACGTTTGCACAAAAGATTCTTAAGTCAGCTCATAAATGTGACACCAAGCAAAGACTTGGCAAAATTCAGCCAAATCATAAAAAGAGTTGCTGGGACTATGCAGCCCTGTTACCTGTGCTGGCAAAGGCTAGGGTGCAGAGCTTCGCCACTTCTAATTAGGGATCAGGTAAGCGACAGAGATTTCGAGTTTTATTTACATTTGGTCCTGGGCCAGTTCTTTCTGGTCTCTGGCCTCTTGTCATAAAGGGGAACCAGTATAAAGTAGGACAAGACCAAAGAAAACATGTGAACTTTTTATTGTCGAAATGGGAACTTTTTATGGGAGAATGAGGCCTGATGTGACCACATCGTTGCTGGGGAAGCTGGGTACTGAGAAAATGTTCCCAGTCATGGACTGTTCTTGGAATTCTCCAGACTGCATTCTTCTCTCGGTGATTTTATTTTCAATTAAGTCACTAAAATTGTCTATTTAGACCCTAATCGGAAATGTTCATCACCAGGAGAAGTTGAATTGGAGGATCTCCTGACCTAAAAAATATAAGAACATGTATGTTAGTTTGCTAGAGCTGCCTGAACAAAGTACCACAACCAGCTAAAAGAACAGAAATTTGTCATATAGCAGATCTGGATGTTGGGAAGTCTAAGGTCAAGGTGTCAGCAGGCTTGGTTCCTCCTAAGGGGTATTAGAGAGGATCTGCTCCCTTCTGGTGGCTTATCTGCAATCTTTGGCATCCATTCCTGAGTCGGGAAGATCCCCTGGAGGAGGTAATGGCAACCTGCTCCAGTATTCTGGCCTGGGAATTCTTATGGACAGAGGAGCCTGGTGGGCCAGAGTCCATGAGGTCGCAAAGAGTCAGGCATAACTGAGCAGCTGAGCATGCGTGTGCACTTTGGTTTATAAGGGCATCACCCTGGTCTCTGGCTTCTTCTTCATGTGGCATTCTCCGTGTATGGGCTATGTCCAAGTTCTCCTTCTTCTCAAGACACTGTCATATTAGATTAAGGCCCACACTAATGACCTTATCTTAACTTGATTAACTCTGTAATAAAGTCATGTTCTGAAGTCCAGAGGATCATCATTTCCATTTATGAATTTGGCAGGAGAGGGGCACTTTTCAACCGAAAAACAACCTGGTTTCCAAACTACTAAGGAAAAGAGCTGTTGTAAATTTATTATTTTTTTAAATCAAGAATAAAAGAATCTTCAGATCTTTAGTGGAAGACGATGATTCCAGCTCTTCAGAAGTACCACTTTAAATAACTTATTTCTGCACGTTGATATGCTTACTGTTCATGTCTCCTGTATAAGGAATCATTTGAGAGACTTAGATTATAGTGGAGAACCAAGAAAACATAGGTGTGCTTGCTCCTTTCTAATAAGAAGAACCATGTAATTCACCATGCTTTCCTTTTCACTTGAGTTGCCAGACATCTCAGAGCCCCCGGTGATACTCCGTCCTGGGTGTCTTGTTTATTTCTGATAGGTTTCAGTTTCTCTGTTTTCTTCCCTTGGTTGTCATCTGTTTCTGTCCAGTTGCCTCACAGTCTCTCTGGAAAGATGTGGGATGCATTTTGATGTAGCAAAAAGACTGACTCCCAGGAGTCACTGCTGCAGCTACTGCCCCAACTCCTAGAGCTATTTTCCACCATAATCTTTCATTGTGGTTTGCCACAAGCATTCATAGGTTATCTCATTAGCCTTACCTCCAAGCTTCTGCCTTTCTGCTGATCAGAGCTCTTGAAAATAGTGGTTTAACACTGCTTATAGCATGAAACTATTCATTCCTTTGAATCAGACTTTTACTTTACAGAAAATTCAGCCTTAGAAATTCAATTGCAAAAGATACCAAAGCATCGCCTTTGTATGACAAATAACAAAGAAATGGCAGGAAGTCCTGTTTGTCCAAAAACAGCCTTTGGGGAAGGCAGTTGTCATTTCCCCAAACAGGAGGAATCCCAACTAAGGGTGCAACATTCATACACACACACACACACATTCACACTCAAACAACCGCCAACAAACTACTAGCTCATATGTCAGTGTTCATTTTTATCACTTTGCATAAAATTAATGAATTTTAAAAATAAAATGTTTGGGTAAAATTGTGAATACGTTATTAGGCATCTGAAACTGGGATATACCTCAAGAATCTTATGTGAAGTTTATGAGGTTATGAATCTTAGTCACAGATGCTTCAGTTTTACAAGCAGTAGTAATACGAGATTGGCACACTGAGTTAGGCTTGTCAGTCTCTGATATTTGCTCTGTGTTGTGACTAACTTGTCCACTGGATCTTTCAGTTCTACGCTGGTACTCAGCTATGCCTGTATGTCTATACAATTGAAATAGTATGCAACGTAAAAAAAGATCGAAGTATGCTGTTATGTACACAAATGAAGCTTTAAAATATCATGCCAAGAATCAAATCACAAAAGGCCATTTATTATATGAGTCCCTTTCTATAAAATGTGCAGAATAGGCAAATTCATCAAGATTTGAGCTATATTAACAGTCAAGGGAGTTGGAGTTTTCTTGATTGCTAATAGGTACGAAATTTCTTTTTGGGGTGATGGGAATGTTCCAGAATTAGTGTTGGTGGTTGTAAAATGTAGTGGAAATACTAAAAACCGTTGCATTGTTTGTACATTTCAAAATGGTAAATGTTATGCTGTGTGAATCATATCTCAATTTAAAAAAACTCTAAACCTTGCACATTACTAAATAAAGTACATATACATAAAATTATTTTTTTCTAAAATAGTGATAGCCAATTAGAAATGAGGGGAAATTATCTTTGTAGTAGCAATAAAAATTTAATTATATAGGAGTCATTTCAACAAGAAAGATATGGGGGGATCTATGAAGAAAACTAGAAGGAGGAATGGCATCAAATAGATGTTTTTAAAGCTTTCATGGATAAATCAATGTCTAAAAATGGCTAGGAAAATTGCAATAAAGAATATCTTCCCAGATAGTAAAACTTAAAAAAAAAAAGTCATCTGTAAATGAAACAGTGTGGTCTTGACTCAGATATAGGGAAATGAATCAGTGGAGCAGAATTAAAAACTTTGGAAATAGACCCAAATAAATATGAGAAGTTAACATGGTATTTTATTTCAATGGATAAAGAATGTTCACTTAGGAAATGATTCTGACATACAGGCAATATTGAAGCAAACCTAAGCTCTTTATCCTATATCCATAACCTTAGTCTGTAGATTNCCCAAATAAATATGAGAAGTTAACATGGTATTTTATTTCAATGGATAAAGAATGTTCACTTAGGAAATGATTCTGACATACAGGCAATATTGAAGCAAACCTAAGCTCTTTATCCTATATCCATACCCTTAGTCTGTAGATTTGGAGAAGGCAGTGGCACCCCACTCCAGTACTCTTGACTGGAAAATCCCATGGATGGAGGAGCCTGGTAGGCTGCAGTCCATGGGGTCGCTAAGAGTCAGACACGACTAAGCGACTTCACTTCACTTTTCACTTTCGTGCACTGGAGAAGGAAATGGCAACTCACTCCAGTGTTCTTGCCTGGAGAATCCCAGGGATGGGGGAGCCTGGTGGGCTGCCATCTGTCGGGTGGCACAGAGTCAGACACGACTGAAGCGACTTAGCAGCAGTAGCAGCAGTCTGTAGATTAACTATATCAGAAAGAAATCAAGAGGATGCTTAGAAAAGCTGGGGGAAATTACTCAAAGAAAGAAAACTTCAGAAATAAAAGCAATAGAATATATTCTAAGCACAAAGTATAATGGGAAATATATGTAATAACTATTATCTGGTGACAGTATACATTAAGAATACATGCAAGTGTAATATATGTTATGTTATATAAACATATAGTGAAAGTGAAAGTGTTAGTCACTTAGTCATGTCTGACGCTTTGCGACCCCATGGACTATAACCCACCAGGCTCCTCTGTCCTTGGGATTTCCTAGGCAAGAATACTGGAGAGGGTTGCTATTACCTCTCCAATTTTCCCGAATCATGGATCTAACCAGGGTCTCCTGCACTGCAGGCAGATTCTTTACAGTCTGAGCCACCAGGGAAGCCCAAATATATAGCTCTTATTTATACTTAACATATATAAGTATATAATACTTATAACATATAATTTACATATGAGTGTGCTTAAAAAATAGATAATAGGTGGAAGATTTCCCAGCCTCGTGAATGGGAGGTTAGTAAGTAAAGTTGCTCAGTCGTGTCCAATTCTTTATGACCCCATGGACTGTAGCCTACCAGGGGTCAAACCCCGGTCTCCCGCATTCCAGGCAGACGCTTTAACCTCTGAGCCACCAGGGAGGTTAATACACTGCAAACCTTGTACTTAGTCGCTCAGTCATGTCTGACTCTTTGTGACCCTTTAGTCTATAGCCCGCCAGGCCCCTTGGTCCATGGGATTTTTCAGGCAGGCACACTGGATTGGTTGGCCATTTTCCTCCTCCAAGGGATTTTCCCAACCCAAGGATTGAACCCGCATCTCCTACCTCCTACACTGCAGGTGAATTCTTTACCTGCTGAGCCATTTACAATCATTAGAGTTTTACAAATTGATCAGGAAAACCCATAAACTTGCAAAAATGGGTAGATGTGGAAAATCAAAGAAGAAAAATCTAAGCAGATCATATTCATATTAAACAGTGCCCATTTCACTAGTATTCAGAGAAAGACAGACGTATGCAGTAACAAAGATCATATTTTTCACTCCTTAGATTGTCAAAAATAAGTGTTGGTAAGGTTAACAAGAAACTGACACTTTCATATGTAGCTGCTCAGCACGTGAATTGCTGTATTGTTATAAAGTAATTTGGTAATAGCTATTAAAAAACCACATTTTTAAAATTTTGCAATNCCATTTCACTAGTATTCAGAGAAAGACAGACGTATGCAGTAACAAAGATCATATTTTTCACTCCTTAGATTGTCAAAAATAGGTGTTGGTAAGGTTAACAAGAAACTGACACTTTCATATGTAGCTGCTCAGCACGTGAATTGCTGTATTGTTACAAAGTAATTTGGTAATAGCTATTAAAAAACCACATTTTTAAAAATTTGCAATCTTTCTTTGATAATCTCTTCTATAAAAATAGAAGCATCATGTCTAAGAAGGTTCATCACAGCATTGTTTTCAGAAGCAAAGTACTGGAAATGAACATCCATCAGCAGTGTGTTGTTGCTATTCTTGTCACTGAGTTGTGTCTGAGTCTTTGCAACCCCATGGACTGCAGCTCTCCAGGCTTCCCTGTCCTTCACTATCTCCTGGAGTTTGCTCACATTCATGTGCATTGAGTTGGTGATGCTAACTATCTCATCTTCTGCCACCCTCTTCTCCTCTTGCCTTCAAGCTTTCCCAGCATCAGGTGGGAAAAGACAACTCTTTCCTAATGAGTCGTCTCTTTGCATCAGGTGGCCAAAGCATTGAAGCTTCAGCTTCATCATCAGTCCTACCAATGAATATTCAGGGTTGATTTCTTCTAAGATTGACTGGTTTGATCTCCTTGCAGTCTACAGGACTCTCAAGAGTCTTCTCCAGCACCACAATTCAAAAGCATCAATTCTTTAGCACTCAACATTTACGGTCCAGCTGTCACATCTGTATATAACTACGGAAAAATCATAGCTTTAACTATGCTTGCACAAATTATGTTAATACTGATCATGTAGAATATTATGCAGTTATCTAAAAGAGTGAGTTAGATACTGTAGTCCTGAAGGGATACCCAGAATGCATTGTTTAGTAAAATAAGCAAGTTGCCCAATAGTATCATAAATATTTCTGTAAAAATCAAAGACCCCATGACGTTCATTCTGAATTCTTTTATATGCATATGGATGGTCTATATTTGTCTTCCTTGACCATAAGAAAGGATGAAGATTATACCTAAAAGATATACTTAAAAGGTACATAATCCTGAAAGGATTCTATCCAACAGGTTGATATTGGTGGCTTTAAGTTTATAAGACAGAATGAAAGAGGAAGGGGACTGATTGTCTCATTTTGTTCTGCTAGTTACAATGAGCTTGTGTTATTCTGCAATACAGAGAAAATGGAAGAAATGCTGAAAGAACAGTATCTTTGATCTGCTGATGTCCCCTTTTCTAAATGACCAGTTTATGCATTTTTCCTCATTCTGTACTTTTTATTGGGCTTGGATGTATTTTCAAGATGGAGCAGAGATAAATGTGAATTTGTTTTTTCATTTAAACCAGAAGCCTAGATTTTTGTTTTGAATAATCATTCTGGTAAAATATCCATTATCTCCCACTTGTGAGGACAGAGTTACTGTAAACAAAGATTGTCCACATGTTCTCAGAGTTGGGCTGGCCTGGCAGTACTGACGGGTGTGGAGGAAAGGGATCATACTGGGAAAAGACCTTTCAGGGACAAAGCAAAATTGAAGCTGGAGCAGAGAAAATCTGTTTGGTTTTCCCAAATCTTCTTGGGAAAGGAGGGGTGTCTTCCAGCTTGGTTTCTGGGCATGGCTTCTGTTTCACTTTGAAAGAGTTTCCTCACAAGTTGAGAGGGCGTCCAGGTCTCTTTCTAATCTATGAAGTTTGATGAATTAAAAAATAATAGTTTTAGAACAAAGAGTGTATTTCTGAAATAGCTCACGTAACATGAGAGATAAATCTTTCTAAATATGTGAAATACTTTTCCAATTAAACCATTCAAGCTTAGAGTTTGTTATTATTATTTCTTTTTAAATGTTTTGTTATGTATCTTATTGAAATACAGTTGATATGCAATATTATGTTTATATAATACATACTTTCATAGTATACATATATATATATATATATATATATAAATTTTTGTCTTGCTGCACCATGTAAATCTGAAAGGATTTTAAATTGAAGAGTACTATAAGACTCAAATAAGTCCTTTACCAGGAATCAAAATAAGTTCATTCTCTCTCTCTTTTGGTTTGGTTTTTCTAGTTTTGTGGGTTTTTTTTTTTTTTGCCATGCTGCACAGCTTGCGGGATCTTAGACTCCTGATCAGGGATTGAGCCTGAGGCCAGTTAGTGGAAGCATGGAGCCCTAACCACTAGACAACCAGGGAATTCCAGAGTTTTTAACTATGATTTGCATGTTTAGGGGTAGTGTCAAATTTTGTCCTTGTTTATATTCCATTTAGACCCTCTATTCCAAGTTGAGTTTTTATTGTGAATAAACAGTGTTTTTAGTTCATCAGGGTTTCATATGAATTAAAAAAATGTCTATATAATTAATATTCTTTGTAATTTAGTCTTTTGTCTCTGCATTTTAGTTCTAGTTTTGTCATTTTTGCCTTGTATTCTGAAAGTTTATCCAATTAATTGGTTAGTTTCAAAGAACCATCTATTTTCTTATTCTTTCTTGATTTTTAATTTCTACATTTACCCCTGGTGGCTCAGAGGTTAAAGCATCTGCCTGCAGTGTGGGAGACCCAGNTTAGTTCTAGTTTTGTCATTTTTGGCTAGTATTCTGAAAGTTTATCCAATTAATTGGTTAGTTTCAAAGAACCATCTATTTTCTTATTCTTTCTTGATTTTTAATTTGTACATTTACCCCTGGTGGCTCAGAGGTTAAAGCATCTGCCTGCAGTGCGGGAGACCCAGATTCGATCCTGGGTTGGGAAGATCCCCTGGGGAAGGAAATGGCAACCCACTGCAGTATTTTTGCCTGGAGAATCCCATGGAGGGAGGAACCTGGTAAGCTACAGTCCGTGGGGTCGCAAAGAGTCGGACATGACTGA
The DNA here is from genome assembly GCA_006410735.1 of Raphicerus campestris. NCBI lineage: Eukaryota > Metazoa > Chordata > Mammalia > Artiodactyla > Bovidae > Raphicerus > Raphicerus campestris. Next base: position 190,579 of record SJYW01022011.1, on the reverse strand, counting down.
GCAACTTCACTTTCAGAACTAACTTTATTTTCCAAGTACAAGTCTTTACCTCCTTAGTTAAATTCACTCCTAACACAGTGTTGAGAGAATTANCGTGCTGCAGTCCATAGGCTTGCAAAGAGTTGGACACGAGCAAATGACTAAACAACAGCAATAAATTTATACTTTTATTTAATATTTCGTATTTTTTTCTTATGCTTTGGTAATTTAGGTGTCAGTTGGCTCAGACGGTAAAGCGTCTGCCTGCAATGTGGGAGACTCGAGTTTGATTCCTGGGTTGGGAAGATCCCCTGGAGAAGGAAATAGCAGTCCACTCCAGCACTCTTGCCTGGAAAATCCCACGGACGGAGGAGCCTGATAGGCTACAGTCTATGGGGTCGCAAATAGTCAGACATGACTGAGCGACTTCACTTTCTTCACTATACATTTGGTACTTTCATATTTTGTAAAACCATGTTCACTGTATATACAAGTTGTGATCCTCCTTTTCAAATTTATCATTCAAATGTGATTATTTTTCCCAAGTCCTTAAATCATCTCCGAAGTTCAACTTAAACATCTATGTACCATTCAAAGAGAAGTTACTTATTCAACCATCCTCCTAATGTCATATTTTTAGGTTATTTCTATTTTTCTTACGATCATATACCACAGCTGACTAAACATCTTATTATAAATCTTCATTAATAATTCTGATTATTATCTAAAGGTGAATTTCTATGAGTAGAAATTTTGGATCGATAGAACATTTTAATGGCTTTTGGTTGGTATTGCAAAACTGTCCTTTCATGACTCCAATATATATTTTCATCTCTCAGATTTCCACAACAATGAGATCATCAAATACAAGGCTCCAAGTGGAGAGTTGATTGAATTATCCAGTTTGGATGACTGTACAGACTAGATAAAGAAAACAGTTGCCAAATATTCAGTACAGTGGAGACAATGCTCAAGTGGGAAGAGTAAAACAATAATTTCTTACTATGTGAGCTCACTTATATTTATGATCTTATTTAATCTTCCCAACAACTCTCAGAGAAATAAGCTAACATTTACTGAGCACTTACCTCTCACAGCCTCTGTTCTGGATTCTGTGTGTACATATGATCCTGAATCCCCACAGCAACACTTTCCTGCGGGTTTGATTCTATTTTACAGATATGGAAGAAACTCAAATAACTTGCCAAGATCCCTACCAACTGAGTACTAGTATTAATTCCAAAACTTGGGATTTTTGAAGTGCAACATATGGTTTCCCTGTAACTGTTTCATGAATTAATCATAAGCTTCTTAGTGGAGTAAGAAAGGTGTATCAAGAAGATGACTGAATTTTGTCAAGTCATTAAGGAATCTTTTGTGGGCTACCAAATGACTGATTGTTGTTTTTTTTTGAAGGACATCCAAATGCATTCAAAGAGCTAAGGTGACTTACTAACTGCAATTAATAGAAGAGTCCAAGGACTGAATACCTTAAGAGAATGCAATTCTGATGTATGAGTTAATGTATCTAGATNCCAAATGACTGATTGTTGTTTTTTTTTGAAGGACATCCAAATGCATTCAAAGAGCTAAGGTGACTTACTAACTGCAATTAATAGAAGAGTCCAAGGACTGAATACCTTAAGAGAATGCAATTCTGATGTATGAGTTAATGTATCTAGATTAAAGACTAGATATTATAATTCACAATACTAACAGTAATTAGAAAATTGGCTTTTGTATACATTCCTATGCCCAGAGCTAATGTTTGTATAAAGACTTTTTATCTTGATCAGAGGTACTAGAAATAAAATATTTGAGTATCTAACTTCCTAGTTTCAAATTCTAGCTGTTGAATATATGAAGTTTTATTTATTCAGGCAATTTCTCAAAACATTTTCAAAATATGTGTAAGTCTTAATTCATTAATTTATTATAGGAAAATTAGGGAATTCCCTGGGTCCAGTGGTTAGGACTCTGTGCTACCACTGCAGAGGAACTAAGATCCCACAAGCCACGTGGCACACCCAAAATGAAAAAAAAAGAGGCAGATTAGCCCTCATTTGCTCTTTAGTAGACCATTAATAGTTATCTGAGTTGGCCTACCTCTCCATGCTGGTTATCACAAGGGCTGCCAGAGGAGGAATGTGCCCAGTTGCTCCAATATATTTGATGACTAGATGAAGAATGATGAATAAAAGTAAAAGATTGACCTCTGAAACAATTAGTAAACAACTCAAAACAGCATATAATTAAACCCTAAATTGCATGGTTGAGGCAGAATTACAGGTGAGCCTGGTACAATGCCATTTACTCCCTATTCAAGTTGAGCTGGCTGGGAATGACTTGTCTCATCCAGCACTGCCAACTCAGGTGTTCCTACTAGCTATGTGCTCTTTAAGGAATCATTTTTCAGATGTCCTTGAGGCTGCCTACAGACCAGGGTACTGTAAGGGGAGGATGACATAAAAAAGCAAGATTGTGGGATCAGGTTGGATTTGGATCCAGTCTTCAGCTGTCTGAGCCTGGATACTCTAAATTCCCCTTTCTTCATCTGTGAAAATTCAAAATAACATATATGAAGTCTCTCTCTTAGTATATGACTCTTAGTGGGTCATCTGGTACAAGAATACCAGTTGTTTATAGCTAGCACTTCTTCTGATTGGTCAGTTCTAATGCCTTGACCATTGTTTTACATACTTATTTAATGTAATCCTTGGTGGGTGCTCTATAAGTGGTGGTTATATTGATAAAAGTTTGAGTCAGAGGTAAAGCTGCTGCTGCTGCTGCTGCTAAGTTGCTTCAGTCGTGTTCAACTCTGTGCGACCCCACAGACAGCAGCCCACCAGGCTCCTCTGTCCATTGAATCTTCCAGGCAAGAGTACTGGAGTGGGTTGCCATTGCCTTCTCTGAGAGGTAAAGCTAGGGCAGAGAAATGGAGTAATCCAGGGCCATTTCCATGACCCATGCTGCATGCTTGATTTTGCACACTCCTTAAATCTCAAACAAATGGAATCTGTCTATTGACACACAGTTTTAAGAGACTACATTTTTCCAAGATGTAAGATCCCCTGATAGAAGCACAGTTCCCAGTTAGTCCCACGTGAAACTCCTCTCTTGTCAACTCCCTCTGTCCCTTCTTCCCCTATACCCTTCACGTGTTAGGCTGAGAAATTTGGATCCTGGAGCTGCCCAGACTCCAGCTGTTTGATATTGTGAGGCTGATGGCAGCAGAGGGCAGGGGGCAACAGACTCCAGATGAAAGCAAAAATTCAAACAGAACAAGACCTCAGAGATTTGATACCAAACTCAGTGGGTAACAGCCTCTGTTAAATTTGTTCAGTCAGCCATTTAAGAGGGAAGGAGTTTCTCACACATCCTGCAAGGGTATTTAGTGATGAGATGCTTCCAAAGAAGGAAATCAATATTTCAGGGACTGAGCAGAGCGGAATCAAATGTCAAAGCTGCAGAGCAAGCTTAGAGACAGGTAGTGTGCTGGCTTGTTTTGCTCCCAATGTATTATTTTCTTATTTCTTTCATGAGTTACTAGGGAGTTACTAGGAGTTTTGGTCACAGCAACAGAAAACCCAGCTGCGCCCCACCTTAACTCCACCCTACCCTGCTTCTTTGGGTTTTGGGGAGTAGCTTTCAGGGCAGAGGCCATGACAAAGAAAGGGGAGTTGAGACGAAGACAGAGCTATTGGGCTGGTGGTGCTCTCTAACTCAGATTCAGAACCCAGTTTCATCTTCTTTGCCCTCTATTTGTTGGATTCATTAACTGAAAAATGGAATCATTTGAGACTTGGTGGGCCATTTGAGAAGCATCTTGCCTATGAACTTCTGCCTGTGATAAGAAAGGACTAGGAAAATGAATTACACAACCCACTGATTTCCTCATTCTTTAAAAATAAAAAAAATCCAGAAATCTTTTCCTTATTTATCCAGGGGAGGTGAAGATGGGATCAGTCATGTCATTGCCTTTAGCATTGCTTTTTAGCATCTCCCGGCTCCCTTGGTACAAGGGGACAAGTGCTCCCTGCTCTGGTCCAGCCCACCTCTGGCTCCTCAGAGGCCGATCTGCCTGTATCTTGTGCTCCAGGATCTCCTTGCCCTTCCTCAGAGTACCATACTTTCTCATGCTTCCCAGCCTGCCCAATTTCTGTCTTCTTTGCCTTAAACCTTTTCTTCTCTTTTATACTTACCCTCTTACTCTTTAAGATTTTCCTCTAAGATCAGTTCAGTTCAGTCGCTCAGTCGTGTCTGACTCTTTGTGACCCCATGGACTGCAGCACACTAGGCCTCCATGTCCATCACTAACTCCCAGAGTTTACTCAAACTCATGTCCATTGAGTTGGTGATGCCATCCAGCCATCTCATCCTCTGTTGTCCCCTTCTCCTCCTGCCTTCAATCTTTCCCAGCATTAGGGTCTTTTCAATGAGTCAGTTCTTTGCATCAGGTGGCCAAAGTATCGGAGTTTCAGCTTCAGCATCAGTCCTTCCAATGAATATTCAGGACTGATTTCTAACATCACTTCCTCTAGAAAACTTGCCTGAACCTCTCCTCTCCAATTCCACTTGTCCTGCATGGATCCCTCTTCTTACCTTTATTACAGCGTCTATCATGAGCACTTCTCCTCTTGACTGGAATATCTTCAAGCACAAATGCAATCCCTGTTTCATCTTTGTACCCCCAGAGCTTAGCCTGATACTTGGCACAAAGTGAATGCCCAATATAGAAATACTTGAATGAAGAATTAATAAAATTAAGTATCTCTGTCATAGAAGTTGAAGCCTAATGGATCTATATAATCTAGAATGTTGAAAGGATTCTAATAACTGGTACTTCACCTGAGGAGAAACCAGTTATAAAACCAAAAACCAGGCTCTTAACTAAAGCACATAAAGACTGATTTGTCTTAAATATAAAATTGTACGGCTATTGCATACTGTTTTGTATTTAGATGTTAATGGTACGTTTGAAATGATAGCACATGACTTTTGGTGGCATGTTTTTTCTTTTTCTTTTGAGATAGAGAGTCACGTGTGTTGTAAGAAATACCAGAGATTTTCCCCTAACTACAGCATAATATCTAGCCTAAATGGAGTACCATATCTTAATCAAAGATATTTTAACAATACCTTAGCATTTGATTCTGATACATCAGTCATTTACTTTATTCAGATTTTGCCAGTTTTACTTGCACTCACTTGTGAGTAGTCATTTATTTTAAAAATGATTTGTAGGTTATTGTGTGTATGCAGCCCAGTCCCTAAAAGTCTGGCCACAATCGGTAAGACTCAGGACCTTGCCCAGCTNGATCAGAGGTACTAGAAATAAAATATTTGAGTATCTAACTTCCTAGTTTCAAATTCTAGCTGTTGAATATATGAAGTTTTATTTATTCAGGCAATTTCTCAAAACATTTTCAAAATATGTGTAAGTCTTAATTCATTAATTTATTATAGGAAAATTAGGGAATTCCCTGGGTCCAGTGGTTAGGACTCTGTGCTACCACTGCAGAGGAACTAAGATCCCACAAGCCACGTGGCACACCCAAAATGAAAAAAAAAGAGGCAGATTAGCCCTCATTTGCTCTTTAGTAGACCATTAATAGTTATCTGAGTTGGCCTACCTCTCCATGCTGGTTATCACAAGGGCTGCCAGAGGAGGAATGTGCCCAGTTGCTCCAATATATTTGATGACTAGATGAAGAATGATGAATAAAAGTAAAAGATTGACCTCTGAAACAATTAGTAAACAACTCAAAACAGCATATAATTAAACCCTAAATTGCATGGTTGAGGCAGAATTACAGGTGAGCCTGGTACAATGCCATTTACTCCCTATTCAAGTTGAGCTGGCTGGGAATGACTTGTCTCATCCAGCACTGCCAACTCAGGTGTTCCTACTAGCTATGTGCTCTTTAAGGAATCATTTTTCAGATGTCCTTGAGGCTGCCTACAGACCAGGGTACTGTAAGGGGAGGATGACATAAAAAAGCAAGATTGTGGGATCAGGTTGGATTTGGATCCAGTCTTCAGCTGTCTGAGCCTGGATACTCTAAATTCCCCTTTCTTCATCTGTGAAAATTCAAAATAACATATATGAAGTCTCTCTCTTAGTATATGACTCTTAGTGGGTCATCTGGTACAAGAATACCAGTTGTTTACAGCTAGCACTTCTTCTGATTGGTCAATTCTAATGCCTTGACCATTGTTTTACATACTTATTTAATGTAATCCTTGGTGGGTGCTCTATAAGTGGTGGTTATATTGATAAAAGTTTGAGTCAGAGGTAAAGCTGCTGCTGCTGCTGCTGCTAAGTTGCTTCAGTCGTGTTCAACTCTGTGCGACCCCACAGACAGCAGCCCACCAGGCTCCTCTGTCCATGGAATTTTCCAGGCAAGAGTACTGGAGTGGGTTGCCATTGCCTTCTCTGAGAGGTAAAGCTAGGGCAGAGAAATGGAGTAATCCAGGGCCATTTCCATGACCCATGCTGCATGCTTGATTTTGCACACTCCTTAAATCTCAAACAAATGGAATCTGTCTATTGACACACAGTTTTAAGAGACTACATTTTTCCAAGATGTAAGATCCCCTGATAGAAGCACAGTTCCCAGTTAGTCCCACGTGAAACTCCTCTCTTGTCAACTCCCTCTGTCCCTTCTTCCCCTATACCCTTCACGTGTTAGGCTGAGAAATTTGGATCCTGGAGCTGCCCAGACTCCAGCTGTTTGATATTGTGAGGCTGATGGCAGCAGAGGGCAGGGGGCAACAGACTCCAGATGAAAGCAAAAATTCAAACAGAACAAGACCTCAGAGATTTGATACCAAACTCAGTGGGTAACAGCCTCTGTTAAATTTGTTCAGTCAGCCATTTAAGAGGGAAGGAGTTTCTCACACATCCTGCAAGGGTATTTAGTGATGAGATGCTTCCAAAGAAGGNTTAATGGTACGTTTGAAATGATAGCACATGACTTTTGGTGGCATGTTTTTTCTTTTTCTTTTGAGATAGAGAGTCACGTGTGTTGTAAGAAATACCAGAGATTTTCCCCTAACTACAGCATAATATCTAGCCTAAATGGAGTACCATATCTTAATCAAAGATATTTTAACAATACCTTAGCATTTGATTCTGATACATCAGTCATTTACTTTATTCAGATTTTGCCAGTTTTACTTGCACTCACTTGTGAGTAGTCATTTATTTTAAAAATGATTTGTAGGTTATTGTGTGTATGCAGCCCAGTCCCTAAAAGTCTGGCCACAATCGGTAAGACTCAGGACCTTGCCCAGCTGGTCCCAAAAAGAAAGGGCTTGCATCTTTTCCAGAAAGCCTGTGGCAACAGGATTCGTTCCTGACTCAGTCTCTGTTTACACACTCTTTAACCCTTCTTTGAATGTCCTGTTCCTCCTCTGACAGGTCAAGCGAGAACCCAGTTTCTGGAGGACGCTTGATGAGTTGGAACAATTCCACCACCCACATTTTCTGTCATTGGTCAACATACCCACAGGTAGGCTATATTATTTGCAGAATTCAGTGGAAAATAAAAATGCAGGGAGGTCCCAGTCAAGAATCAGGGTGTCAATTTCCCTTTCCCATACCCAGAGCAGAAAGGTGAACCCCCAAGGAGTCACAGCCTCTATACAAGATACACTAGGGGATGGATTAGAGGCCCGAGTCCAGGTGTCTGTTGAGAGTGCTATAGATCTACCAACCCGGGGTGGGGACAGCCACTGCCTTGCCCTTCTCTGGGATGCAGTGGGTACATGCTGTACTCCCATGTTCCCCATACTTGTGGTCTGGCCCCCGCCAGGGGCAGAGGGCAACTGAGGAGCAGGTATGTGGTGGGGAAGGCTAGGGGAAGCTATGGTACTAGGGTTCAAAGGACTGCACAGCTGAGAACCTATCCCAGGAAGGCAGAGGGAGGCAGGACCCATGTGAGCTAAGACCCCAAACCTCCTGTGTATGCTCCATTGTCCAGTCTAACTTCATTTACAAAATACAAATTCAAAGACAGACTTTCAAGATGATGGCCACAGAGATTAAAACCAAGCAGGAGGCCCTTCTGAGTACCAGACTTCATGTAACCACACTGGCCACATTCCCATGAAGCTGCCTGAACACACCAAACTCAAACCTTCCTGAAACTGTAACTTTCTACTCTCCCTTGAGACTGGAATCATCTCCTTTATTCTACAATGGGGTCAAAGAATAATGGCATGGAGCAGTGAATTTTTCTTATATTTGATTCTCCTCAGTAAAATGAGTAATGTTAGCAAAGAAAAAATCTGCTTCTTTCTCTCACTCCTTTTTTTTTTTTTTTTTCATATCTGTCTGATGTAAACCTACAACAAAAAAAGAAAAGTTAGTCTTAAAACTGCCTTGGTGAGTAACACCATGATCTATTTAACTGTTAGAAAAACTTGGAGATCATCTTTGGTGCCTTTTTTCCCCTTCACTTTTTTCATTCATTAGTCGCCAACTTCTGTAGTGCCACCTCCAAAGTCTCCTCAGAATTATCTGCATTCAATCCCTTCTGCAAGTGCCTTAATCCAGACTTGCATCATTTCTCATATTGCAGCAACCTCTTGATTAATCTCCCTACTTCCCATCTGCCTCCATTTGTCACATTCCTGATAGAGAAATCTTTAGAAATAGCAAATTCAATCAAGCCATATCCATTCCTATTCCCTACTTCACCACTTTTAGGATGAAATCAAACTCCTTAGCAAAGCACACAGCACCTTTCACACAGTCCCTAGCAAGTATCCCTTCAATATGCTCTCCTACCATTTCCCCATTCCCTCCCTCACCATATAGAACGTCCTTAGAACACTCCAGATCATTCATTTCTCTAGGTCTTTGGGTATGTGGTGCCCTGGCTTGGAATATCTTTTCTGACATCTGCACCAGACTCCTACCTGTCCTGCAAAATTGAGCTCAATTATTAGCTCCCCTGGCCCTGTGTGCCCATCTCACCTTCCCGGCATGTGAGTGGTGCCTATTAACCAAGGACCCCTATCACTTGCTATTTACTCTTATCATAACATCTATTGCACTGTCTTAATAATTATTTCAAACTGTCATTTTTCTCAACACAGGGAATGCCATTCACATTATGGTGCATTTTCAATTTTCCTTACTTGATGTGAAACTCCCCTAGTCAGGTCTTGGGCCTTAATTATCATTGAACAACTTCTGGAATATGGAAGGCAGTGGGCAAAAGAAAGGAAGGAAAAGAAAAAGGAAGCCTTGCAACTGCCAGTCTGTAATATTTCTTTCTGTCTCAACCCTGGTCCCCCATGCCCTCCCCTCATCAGTTATTTGATATCTTAAGAGCCAATATAGATTGACAGCAGAGCCGAACTGATTGTGCAGACCTGGGTTCCTTAGGTGATGGAAAATCATGATTTAACCAAATCTGAAGCAGTGGCTGGATGCAGACTCAGCTTCGCTCCACAACTTGGGGCCTTCTGATGTGGAACACAGAGATGCTGAAACTTTTCTCCCTCAGGAATGACTGATTCATAAAGTTATAAAATACTTTGAAAAACAAATGGAAATGCCTAAATATATAGAGCCAGGAAACATTTCTGTTTTATGAACATAAAAAAAAACCTTAAAAATGAACAACATGCAGTTGTCAAAACTCATAGAATTATACTTCATAAAAAAAAAAAGAAAAAACAAACGATTGCATTGCTCAAATGGTAAAGAATCTGCCTGTAATGCCAGAGACCCGGGTTCAATCCCTGAGTCAGGAAGATCCCCCTGGAGAAGGGCATGGCAACCCACTCCAGTATTCTTGCCTGGAGAACTCCATGGACGGAGAAGCCTGGTGGGCTACAGTCCATGGGATTGCAAAGAGTTGGACATGACTAAGTGACTAACACACACACACTCATACTTCATAAAGAAAATTTACTATATAGAAATTTTAAAAAATGAATCAGGATGAAGGAGGAACCCCAAATGGAATATAAACTATAACAACTGAACCTAACTGTATTACAAATGAATAACAGAATCATGATGTAGGGCTGGGGAAGAAAAGAATTAAGTACTTTGGAAATCAGTATTTTGGCTGGATACTGTAAAGCTAATGGCAAAAAGAACTGTCCACAAATACTGTATTCTAGTTAGTAAATCTACTACTTGTGTACATATGAGGGTTGAACATATACTTAAATACACTGTAGATAATCAAAGTCAGGCTTTTCACTCTCAGAGGAATAAGTTACAAATAAGGAAAGAAGGAAGGCTAGAATGAAATCTAGGTTTTAGATGAGAGTCAGAGGTATCAGTGTGTCATGGCTGTGTGTGTTTGGAGAGAGAGAGATGCAGAAGTATAGGTGTATTTATGTACCTAGTATGCTCCTAGTATTCATCTGTAGATTTCCTTGCTCTATCTGCTGAGAGGCCTAAAAGCAGTGATATCCCAATAACAGTGAACATACCCACCACCTAAATCCTGGTTTTTACATCCTATTCTCCAGTCTGAGGAATTAGGGATTCTTTAAAAAAGTGTTTGATTCCAGGGCTGCAGCTGCTAAGTCACTTCAGTCGTGTCTGACTCTGTGCTACCCCATAGACGGCAGCCCACCAGGCTCCCCCGTCCCTGGGATTCTCCAGGCAAGAACACTGGAGTGGGTTGCCATTTCCCTCTCCAATGCATGAAAGTGAAAAGTGAAAGTGAAGTCGCTCAGTCATGTTCTACTCTTAGTGACCCCATGGACTGCAACCCACCAGGCTTCTTTCCTTATTTGTAACTTATTCCTCTGAGAGTGAAAAGCCTGACTTTGATTATCTACAGTGTATTTAAGTATATGTTCAACCCTCATATGTACACAAGTAGTAGATTTACTAACTAGAATACAGTATTTGTGGACAGTTCTTTTTGCCATTAGCTTTACAGTATCCAGCCAAAATACGGATTTCTGTCCATGGGATTTTCCAGGCAAGAGTGCTGGAGTGGGGTGCCAGTGCCTTCTCCGGATTCCAGGGCTGGGATGAGATAAATATAAGTTGAGGTAGGAGCATCCAATACTGCTAGAGAAGCAAAGAAGTACTCAATAAAGAGCAAAGTAGCCAACCTGTAACCAAAGCTGGAATAATTTTAGCAACAAAACAAATATGGATTGTATTAGATTATAACTCATAGAACAAAATAAATATTCATGAATCCAGGTTGATATAAACAAATAGCTGAATGAATGAATGAGGTAGAAGGGGGAGCTTTTCCTTAGAGAAGAATTCCAAGTAATAAATGTAGAAGTAGTTAGGGAAATAGAAAATATTTATTAGAACACCACAGCAGTAATTTTTCAGGCAAGACTGATGGATGGTAAAATTAGCAGACAAAATTTGAAGAAAAACAAGGTATTTGCATAGTCTCAAACTACTGTCCCTAATATTAGTCACAACGATTAAAACCTGCCTTTACTGTGAAGAAACCCAGGAGATACCACCAAGTGATTAATGTTAACATCACTGGTGGTAAGATAGATTGATATTATGCCACCCCAGCATGGGACACTGAGAAGGACATATCACATCTGTGACATTCTTGTCCCCAGATGGAAAACATCAGACAAATAAAAGTTGAGGGACAGTTGATAAAATAACTGACCAGTTTCCTCAAAACTGTCAAGGTCAAGAAAAGACTAATGAACTGCTGCAGATTAAGAAGATCAAGGATACATGAAAACTGAATTCAACGTGGGATCCTGCACTGACTTCAGAGCAGCAAAAGAACGTTAGAGGAAACACTGATGAATCTAAAACAGTCCATGGTTTAGTTAATAGTATTGTAATGATGTTCCTTAGTTTTGATTACTGAACTTGGTTGTTAAGGATGATAACAGTAGAGAAATCAAGCGAGGACATAAAGGAACTCACTGTACTGTTTTTGCAACTTTTATAAAGTTACTTGAATAAAAAGTTGAAAAAATGAGGGGGGTCCATGCAGGTAAAAAGGAAGAGGAGGATGAAAGAGAAGAGTGAGTACAGCATGTCTTAAGTTCTCTGGCAGTGAATGCACTGTAGGAATGGAAGTAAGTTCAGAATGGCTCAATAGAGCGGGGAGGTGGGGATTTTCTTCTTTTAAATCATAATGGAAAAATCAGTTTCTCATTTTAAGTCGCTCATTTTAAAACTGGAGGACCATTCAAGCGGCCATGGGCTCGTCCTGGCCTTCACAAATGTTCAGGCCTACTCTGGAGCTACAGACAGCACCTCCAGGATTTGCTCTGGATGTTTCAAAAGAGTATGTGAGTGCTTGGCCAGGGACCAGATTGGGGGTCACCTGGAGAGCCTGGGGACTTGAATCTCACAGACCCCTCAGACATATTAAGTAGGGAAGTTAAATCTTAGGGTTACTTAAGAGCGCATGGAAATAACACAAGGGGACTAGGGCTTTTGGTCCAAATGTTAAAGGACATCTATTATCACAGTGAAGCTGTCCATGCCACTAGGACTGCATGGGTCGTCTTGGGGCCACATCTTCCCCTAAGCTGAGCTCAGGTGGGTCTTGCCACATTTGCCTCTGGAATGATGACCAACTCCCCTTTCTGCCTGTTATCTAATTTCTTAGATGTGTCATGACATCTTAACAGATTTGGGAGGCATTCTCCCCTTAAGTTGACCTGGGATAGCTCTTGTCTGCTAGAGTTAACTTTATAGTTTCATTCTCATGAAGTGAAAGTATGAGTTGTCCAGTTGTGTCTGACTCCTTTCGACCCTATGGAACCTGCCAGGCTCCTCTGTCCATGAGATTTTCCAGGCAAGAATACTGGAGTGGGTCGCCATTCCCTTCTCCAGGGGATCTTCCAGACCCATGGATTGAACCTGGGTCTTCTGCTTTGCAAGCACATCCTCTACCATCTGAGCCACCAGGGAAGCCCTGGTTCATTCTCATAGGCAATCTTATTTCCAGTTTAGGTAACCATCAATTTAGACATGGTTTCCATGACCTTACACACTTCTTTCTCTCTCAAAAATATTTGAAACGAACGAAATATTGAGGCAGCTGGCTCTGAAGCTGCGCTACAGCAGTGTCAAGGTATGAGGGGGTAACTGACATATTTGTTCTCACTGTTCGTTGGGGTTCCTGCAGCAACTGTGAAATCATAGATCTTGGGATCAGAAGACCTGAGACTGGATTCTGTTGCCACAATTTCCAGTTGTATGGGTTTAAACAAATCACTAAGCCTTATGTTTCATTTTCTTATCTGTAAAACAAGGACAATGATAATACCTATCTCACAAGATTAAGAATCAATGGACTTCCCTGGTGGCTCAGAGGTTAAAGCGTCTGCCTCCAAGGCAGGAGACCCGGGTTCAATCCCTGGGTCGGGAAGATCCCCTGGAGAAGGCAATGGCAACCCACTCCAGTATTCCTGGCTGGAGAATCCCATGGACTGAGGAGCCTGTTGGGCTGCAGTCCACAGGGTTACAAAGAGTTGGACACGACTGAGTAACTTTACTTAGTTCTACTTAGAGATACTATATGTGAAAATACTGTTCAAAGAATAATGTGGTTTAGTTGCTAAGTCGTGTCTGACTCCTCCGTCCGTGGGATTTTTCAGACAAGAATACTGGAGTGGGTTGCCATTTCTTTCTCTGAGGGATCTTCCCAACTTAGGGATTGAACTTCGGTCTCCTGCATTGTAGGCAAATTCTTTATCAACTGAAAACGTTTAACAAATGTCCATTTTAATTTCACTCTTCCAACACAGAAAAACATACGGCATTTACAAAATGTTAAATAAAAACCCATAAGCACAAATAGAAGACAATAATTTCAGTAAAGCCATCCCTTTTTTTTTAAACCTAAAACATAATTTTCTACACTCAGCCATGTAGTCAGATGTGAAACGTGGGATTCTTTTCTATGGCATCCTGAGCAGTGAGAGCCCAGCCTGGTTGCCAGGACCATAAAAACAGAAGGCTGTTGATCATTAGCCTGCGTAAAACACAGCACTTGGGCATCTCACTTGGAACTCGCTTTTTAACTTGTTTCAAGAGGTGGTGCTTAGAACTGAAAAGAGCATTGTATGTCTGAATGAGTGCACCAAAACACCAGGCCAGACTGGGGTGTGGGCACCCACTTATGTGTGCAACTGCCTTTTTACCTAATTAATCCTCTCCTTGCAAGCCTGAACGTGGCCTGTGAACTTCACATTCCACTGGAACTCTGGATCCTACAAAACCTGGAGGCTTTAATGGAACGTTATTTGTTCAGGGTCCTTGAAGCAATGATATCTAATGGAGCAGAAGCAGCGAGAAAATGCCGAGCGTTAGTGAGAACAGTTGATTTCCATCACGGATCTGGCCCTGTCACTGCCCTGCTTAGAAACCTTGGATGGCTCCCCTCCTGGACAGAGTCCAAACTCTTCTCAACCAACCCGGACACATCTCTCCGCACACTCAGGCCACACCCACTGCCCCCACCTCCCACATCCCAGGGCCTGCACTTCTCCAAGTGTGGTTTGCAGACTACCTGTAAGAAAATAAACCAGCTGTGTTTGCACAAAATGCAGGTATCACTGCTGGCCCTCAGGGCTACTGAAACCACATTTCTGAGTGTAGAGACATCAGAACTTTGCACGTCAAAAGTAGCTCCTCTAGCCATTCTCACAAACACAAAGGTTTTGGGGATGCCCATCTAGCCACACTTAACGAGCTCTCTGTTCCTTGAATTCGGCATGCATTTTATTTCTCAGTTCCTCTGCCTTATTCTTCTTTGCCTCTCCACAAACTTACTAAGGGAAGCGTCCTTTCTTGAGTTCCTTCTGTAAGCCAAATGCAGTCCATACATTGAGGCTTTGAGGCTCAGTCCAGATTCCTGGATTCTCTGCTGCCTTTCCTCACTCCTGCTCAAACAATGAACACAAGTAACTGAACACTTACTAAGCCTCCTGTCCCCAGTGCAGAGAGAAAATAGAGATGAATTCAGTTTAGTCTCTGTCCTCAAGACACTCAACCAGAGAGACAGAGATCTCCTATTCTGTGCCTCTGGTCTCTCAGTTGAGACTCTCAGAATCAGGGCACTGGAAAAGATGGGGTGTCAGCCAGCTGGGGCTGGGGTGGCAGGTGGCTCTATGGGCAGTAAGACACACAGGCACCTTTGTACCGAGAACTGATCACATGCCAAGCCAGCAGTCTTTTTCTTTTAAAAGTGTCTTTCACTGAGGGAATGCCAAAGTGCTCTTCTAGAGGGTTTGATTTGGGTACAGGTTTTAACAGAGGGTAAAACTGAGGCTCTGGGGTATTGAATCTCCTTCTGTAGGTTTTTGAGTAAGACATGGCAGAACTAAGTCCATGAGAACTTCTCTGAGTGTATGCTGGCATGGCACCCGCACATCAACGGCCCTTTCCTAATGTGCTCCAAGTGAGAGTGAATCGGAGAACAATCCATCTGCTTTATAATTTTCTAAAAAAAAATAAACCACCTCTGACAGAACCTACCTAGAGCTTGAGTCTCTGTTCCAATACTGAATTTCCCTCACATTCCGAGACTTTGGGCCTACACCTCTTCCTCCGTATTTTTCGGCTCTTGTTCTCTTTTCAGATTTTTAGCTTTAGTTTCTCCAAACTGTCTTTTCCCCTTAATTTTGCAAATTAGTTTCCTTTTCTTCCTAGGTTTTTACTTGGTACTTGCAAGTTGCTCTTTCTTCTCTCACCTCATACCCCTTTTCCCATCCCCCTGCCCCCTCC